>PVKA01033877.1:0-23967 GCA_004027165.1 Ctenomys sociabilis | reverse complement strand
AGACTCAAAACATGTTTATATGAAAACATAATGACAGTGATTACATACCCTTTGATTACAAATAGCTTATGATTACAAATATACTATAATAAAAGAAGTACTGTTCATAGGAGAAGTAGACAAAGAACAAAAAATATTCTGTCCCCACAACTAAAGAGAAATAGCTGAGGTCATAAAAATGCTTTAATGTTCATGATCAAAGTATTGAAAAGAAACTTGGCATTTTTTCCTATAAAAGTGCTAAACACTTTAATCAAATATCCTTTTTTTCACAAAAATAATAAGTGGGCAGAGTAATGGTAAGAATAAAATTATTCATCATTTCTGGTTGTTCTTTTGGCAATGTGCATCTCTTATTAAACTTATATATACATTGACTCAGAAAGTCCACTTCTAGGAGAACAACAGTCTGCTAAACATTAAGCACACAAAGATGATTTTCATTTGTGTATTAAACTGTTTTAAAACTTTGTAGATGATTTAAATTAATATTAATTTTAGATAGACTATACAAATATGGCAAATCCATATGGCAAAATGTTATTCAGGAATATGGTCCCAGGCAAAAAAATGAGACACTTTGTTATTATTAAAAATTATTATTATTTAAATTATACAGCTTTGTGGCTACAGTTGGCTAATTCTATACGCAGAGTGTATGATGATGTAATAGAATGGTGAACACTTCCATCTCCTGTGATAGTCACTTGCTTTAATGTTTTCATGAGCACACAATGATTTTATTCATGTTAATGGCATTCAGTGCGACAGTTTCATATATGGAGAATATATGTGCTGATCCAATTGAGATAATTCACATATCTCTTTCATCATCATTACTTTTATTTGGAATACTGTTGTGTCTCTCTTTTGGTGATCAGTAAATTATACAATCAGATATTGTGAAGTACAGCCACAATATCTGTTGTGTGGTAGCACAAGAATACTTTTTACTTTTGTAACTGTATTTTGTATGCATTGTCCAGCCCCCCTTGCCTCTCTTCACTAATAAGCCTCAAGTAATCACTATCACACATTTCAGTATTCTTTTCATAGCTTACATATACCAGAGAAAACATACAGCACTTGTCTATCGATGTCTAACTCATTTGGCTCAAAAAACTGTCTTCAGTTTGACTACAAATGATAGATTATTATTCTTTATAAGGTTGGATAATAACATGGTCACATCTTCTTTATCCATTCATCTTTAATGAGCATCAACTTTTTTTCCCAGACCTTAGTTATTATGAACAAGGAAGCAATACAATGTACATAAGGTGTATTTTTGACATGTTGTTCTCATTTCCTTGCCATGTAATTCAGAAGTGAGATGGCTGGATCTATTGGTGTATGCTACTTTAGGGTTTCAAAGCACTTTTAAAATTCTCCATAATGGATCTATTTTGCAACTCAACAATAATATATAAGAGTTCCCTTTTATCCACATCCTCACCAATGTTTGTTAAGTTTTATATTTCTGATAAAGCCCTTTTAACTAATGAACATAATATCTCATTGCAGTTGTGCTTTTCTCTCATAGCTACTGAAACTGAGTTCAGGTGAGTTTTTTGGCCATTTTAAATAATATTTTGAGAAATATGTCCTTGTATGCTTTACTAATCTTGAATTATTTGGTATTTTTAAATTATTATCGAGTTTTTAAAGTTCCTTGTATGTGCTGAATAACAATTCTTTGTTAGAGAAATATTTTGCAAAAAAGAAAGGAATTTCTCCAATATACAGATTGTCTTTTCATTGTGTTGTGTTTTTATTTCTTTTCCTGTGCAGAAGTTTCCTACATTGATAATATCATTTTTGTCTATTTTTGTTTCTGTTCCCTGTGTTTTTAAGGATGTATAAATAAACTCCTTTGTAAATGAATATTTTGAAATATTCCTCTTGATTTCTAACAGCAATTTCAGTTTCAGGTTATATTTAGGTCTGTGTTCCACTTTGAGTTAAACTTTTAGAGTTAGGATTATGGATCTAATTAAAACATTCAGACTATCCAGTTTTGTTCTTTCTAAAAATTACGTTTTCTGTGGGATGTATCTTGCTTTGTTCAATTTGTTCTTCTGTGTCATCTATGATGTTACTTATTTATTCCAGTTCATGTAAGAATATCATTGATGCTTTTAGTGAACATTAGATTAAATCTGAATTCCCTTGGCAGCATAGAAAATTTATTAATATTAATTCTTCTTATCAAAAAAGTGAAAGATCTAGTACAATGATTTCTTCTTTGTAATACTAATTGTGGAGATCTTCCACTTCCTTGCATAATTATTTTCATGCACATTATGCTTTTATAGATTCTGTTGTATAAATCAGCTACTGATTTTCAAACTGATTTTGTATCCTATATTATTATATTTGACTGTGTATTTTAATAGACATTGGAACACATTTTACATCTTTGTATAAATAAGATCAAATTATATCCAAACAAATAAATTCACCTCATGTCTTATTTGTACATGTTTATTGCTTCTTCTTGTGTAATATTAGACCTCTGTCTACTATTTTCAGGACTACATAGAATAAAAGTGCTGACAATGAGTATCCTTTCCTTGTTTGAGATCTTAAAAGAAAAGTTTGCAATTTTTTCCCATTCAGTAGAATAGCTTTATTGAATTGAGTTGTATTTTATGAATCTAAATTTGTTCGTACTTTTACCATGAATGTTGAATTTTAACATTTTTATACCTATTGAGATATTGTTATATGTTTGTGGAGATATGTTGCATTACCATTATTGTGTATGTTAAATTATGCTTGCACAAAACTCTTGGTATTATGTGAAAGCTTTTCCATATGTTTCTGGACTTCATTTATTAGTTTTATGTTGCCACTTTTTGCATGTATGCTCTCTTGGTATACCGGGCCTATAGATCTTGCCTTTTGTTGCATACTCATCTGGTTTTGGTGTGAAAATAACACTGACCTATGAGAAGCAATTTGGAATAATTTCTTTACTTTTTTTTTCCTAATAGGTTAAGAAAAAATTAGTAGTATTCCTTCTCTAGAAGTTTGGTAGACCCTAACAACTATATTATCTTATCTTGGGTTTTAATTTGTAAAATTATTTAACTATTATTCCAATCACTTTCCTTCCTATACATTTATTCAGATTCCCTATGCAGCCAAATACTTGGAAAGGAACAATACACAAAGGAAAAGATACAGAAGAATTATAAGGTGGGCCATCTGTTTTGCAGGGAAATTAAACTTTATTACATTATACTCAAACATGAGTTACTTGGCCAAAAGGGTCAGTTTTTATAGAGAGAAAACAAAATTGCATTCATAGTTTTCGTTGTGAAAAAATAAGCATAAGAAAAAAGATAAACTAAAAGCTAAAGGGCACTAGCTGCTTTTGGAGCATGTAATGAATAAAATAAGTTGACAGAAAAAGTTGCACTACTTATATCTGATTTTTCAGTTGCTTTTAAGAGAATACCCCGGAAAAATAAATTTTTTATGAGAGAGAAGGTTCCTCTTAATGAAAATGGTAAATTAAATACATAAGAGAAGTCTAATCCCAGGATTAGGGAGGTGTTTGTAAGAGAGCAATAGATGCCTTTAATGAGTTCAAGTTTCAAGTGCAAATCACATACAAATAGTGTGTACTGGGATTACTGATACAATGTCAATATTTCAAGTCATTCTCAAATACCAAAGATAAGCAAATATACCACACTTTAATAAGGTAGTAAGAGATTAACCTTGAGCCTTTTAAACCAGTAATCTTGTTGTCTGTATCTCAAAGATTCTTCAAAGACTCATTAAGTAGATGTTTGGGGACTAGTTGGCAATGAAAATTAAGATGTGAACAGGATAATAGAGATTTAGTCTTTATTTCAAATTATTGTGAAGTGCGTATTGAAAGTCATTCTTCTAGGTATAGCATAAGTGAAAGAGACATAGCGACAAAAATGACAGGATTATTCCTTTCATGATTGCATGATCTAGTTGATGTAATGATGTATGATGGCTATGTGATAGATCCGCATGCATAATATAGGTTGTATTGCTCAAAAAAGAATTGTAAAAAAGTAACATTATTTTGTGAATCTTTCTCTGATATTCTTAGCATTACCTTTTCCATAATTTATGTTCCATGAGTCATCACTTAGAATTCAGATTAGTATTGAAGGACAGGGAAGATTTTACTACACACACAATTTTTGAAGCATTTTTTTTAGATAAAATACATTACCATAAAAACACATGGAGGTTCAAAGTACTTGTGATTGGTCTATTTCCAGTATTCTTTCTACAGTGCTGATAACTATTGTTTTATAAAATAGTGCATTAAAAGGAAGTGAGGACAGGTTGACTGAAAGGGTACTTTTTGTAGCTCAGGATTACTAATAAAAGGAAAGGACAGTGTTCCAGAGAGAGAGAGTGGTGTAGGGATGGGGATATTGGTTCTGGTAAATAGAAGCAATAACCAGTGCTGGAGGCCATTATCATTCATCTACAGAAGGATGACAAAAGAAGACACAATGATAAGCCTAGAAACTCACTCAGGTGTTTTCCAAAATTGAAAATAGAACTTGGGGATTAATTAGATCTGGCTATTTTTGGAGACAATTTTTGTAGGGGCTTCTAAAATACTACTAGAAACAAAGGTGGTAGGACTTGTTTTGATTATGATAGTAAGGGTCATACCAAACAAAGCCTCTAAATCCCAATGGTTTCACTCAGCCAATGGGTATTTCTACCTGATCCTAATAGAGGCCAGTGAGAGAGTCAGGTGTAAGTAGTTGGGTACCTGAGCTGTGGGCAGATGCACTTTCAGACAGCTTCACAACTGCAGAAGTGAAACATTCAGCACGCAACATCAGAGAAAGAGACAGTGTAGGGACCCTAAGCTCACGGCTATTCTTTGGTGCAAGCCCAATGTGTATGTCACTTCATCTTACAGGCCCAGGGCCAAATATAGTCCTCTGGCTCTGCCTAACCCAAGGGAGGTTTGGCAACTGTCAGAAAAGTGCATGCATTGTCAGGAACTCAACATATTTCTGTCACAGGAAATCATGGATAAAGGAATTGTTTTGTGAATAATTGGTACAAAGGTTGTTACTGGGGCTGGGCGAATAAAGAAGATTGCTTATGATGAGAAGGATAGGTAGAAAAGGAAGAGAGTGAAATGCAGCTCTATTTTTATGATGGCAAGAAAAACCAATGGAAGGAATTGAAATAGACAATGGTGAAAGTGCAGAGATGACTTCCCCCTGAGTCAAAAAAGGAAGCTACAAACCACTGCAAGAGACTCAGCACTATCGGGCACAGTGAAAAAAACAGCAGCAAAAAGAGGAGAACTTTGTATCTTTCCAGTGTAAGTATAGGGAAATATTTCTGAACAAAAAGTTTAGAAGAAAATGAAGTTGATACTCAGGTTCAGGATCATGAATAAGGAGTATAATGGAGACACGGAAGTAGCAAGTGGTAAGCTAATTTGCAGCTTCTCCTAGAATACATAGTGCAAATACACTGCACCATCTGAACTCGTAGGAAAAGATTTTTACTTGCATCACATTCAGGGTTTCATTCTATACTGTTGATCACAGCTAAAGCAATAATTACAATCACACAACTATTTATTTTCAATCATATGTCAACAAGTACATATGTCTGTACTTTCATGTGCTGTCAAACATGTACTTATATGCAGATTTAAGGCAGATGCTAATATGACTGAGTTGAAGTGTTGTGTTCAAAATCACACATTTATTATATAGATAAATATTTGCTAAGGCCAAAATCTTCAGGAATTCAGAGATGTATTTTCTTATGCAGAACTGATGACAGGCTAGATGTATACATGGCTAAATCCTGTCTTTATTTTGAGCATATCATCAAATTATTATATTCTTCTTTTAAAATGTTCATTCATGAATTATAGAACTCATAGATGACTGAACAGCTGCTGAGAAAACAGAGGAATTAGTTCTTCAATGATAAATTGGAGGCTGGTTCCAGTATTTGACTGTCCTCTTGAACACATCAAAGAATAACTTTGATGGACACAGGTGAATATTCATAAATAGCTATGTAATCTAACCACTATCTCAAGAAAGGGAGGAACCCTACTGAGTTTAGAATATATTTAATCTGCACAACTAGAGAACAGATAATACTGGCTTAATATTCTGCTGAAAAAGATCTAGAAATATAACCAACTGCAAGCTACATATACGCCCCACAGCCAGGCACCACTGCCAGCAGAGGAAATCAGTAAATCAAGAGTGGAACCTTGGTAAAGGGAACTCACAGTTCCATTAAGTAGAGTCAAAAATGAATGGAAAACAGCAAGACTTACAATGTAGGCAGCACACTTTAAAAATAGTGCTGAGAATCTGAGGAATTGTTCAGAACAGACTCACTGGGGTAGTTTAGGCATTAGAGTCTCCTGATAGGAAAAAAAGACTACAGAGGCTTAGGACTTAGGTGGCCCAAGCTAGAAGTCAAGAAATTTTGATAATTAAGGGGTAACCTATGAATATATAACACATTTTAAAAATCATTTATTTATTGAATTTAAAGACGGACTTTGTTATCTTCCAATTCTAGTCTTTAGTTCTGTTCTCTGGATACAGTACAAACCAAACTCGTAATAATAGCTGTACACAGGGAATAAGCTATAATGAAAATAAGCAAAGCTTTTAGAGTGCTCTATAAACCAAGGAACTATTTCTTTTCGAGCCTAATTTACTTTGACTAGTAAAATTAGCATTATTAATAATTATTCTCAATAAGTATGTGTAGATTACAGTTGTCTCAAAGTAGAATTTCCTGTCATTGAATATTTACAACCATTTTATATTGTTCTATTATTAATATATAATTGTTAGTTTGTTGTTCTTTATTAGAAAAGGAGATTCTAAGGTGTATTTATGCATCCCCATATCTTCTCATAGAATGCAGTGAGAATTTAACTTTAACCTCTATGTGGAGAATTTTTTTCTTCATTTTTTGAGATAAGCTCTCAACATTTAGCCTGAACTTGAGCTCCCTATGTGGGCCAGGCTCATGGTGCCTGCCTATCTCAGCCTCCAGAGTGTTGAAGTTACAGGAATGTGCCACCACATCTGGATATCCAAGATTTTTTCTCAGTTTCCTTACTTTTTAAAGCACCTATAGGTGCTGGAGGAAGGGAGGCAGTACAGAGCACGAAAGGAATTATAAACTGCAGCACAGATATGGTATTCCATCTCTTGCTTAACTGCTATGCACTTCCCATCTAGCCTGTGGCCTCCTTGTATAGAATAAGCATATAAAATACATATAGAATAAGTTTATGCTCTAGAATTATTTTCTTAAGGACTGTATAATCAGTCTTAGAGAGAAGTAAAGATGCAGTTTCATGCTATACAAGGGGCTGCAGTCAGCATATTTTCTGTAATGCTAAGTCTGCAGAAAGAAGTGCGAAGGAGTGCAGAAAGGGCTTCCTTCCAATTTGAAGTTTCGAGCTGTGGGCAGATGCACTTTCAGACAGCTTCACCACTGCAGATGTGAAGCATTCAACACTCAACATCAGAGAAAGAGTTAATGTAGGGACCCTAAGCTCACGGCTATTCTTTGGTGCAAGCCCAATGTGTATGTCACTTCATCTTGCAGGCCCAGGGCCAAATATAGTCCTGTGGCTCTCTTTCAAGGAGCAGGGCTTTGAAACTCAAGAAGTCTTTTTTTTTTTTTTTTTTTTTTTTTTTTTTTTTTCAGAACTGAGGATTGAACTGAGCCCCTTGTGCTTGCCAGGCAAGCACTTATTCTACTTACTGAGCCATCTCCCCAGCCCCAAGAAGTCATTTTAAAAGATGAACTAAAAGTTTCATGAAATAAGACTTAACTTTTTATTCACTACGGGCTGACTCTATTAGCCAGTGTGCTCCTTGAATACCCTTAAATGATTAAAAAAAAATCACATGGAGCTGTATAATTCATATCTTACACAGTTAAATCTATGTTTTGTAAAAGAAAGCCCCTCTTTACCCCAGGCCAAGTGAAAAATGGCCTCATTTGCAGAGGTTTGTCACATTCATTTTTAATATCTTCATCACTTTTTTCTAAATGTTTCCATGGCTTTACATGACAAGGCTACAAAATCTGTAATCCTGAGTTTGAGCAGAATTTTTTGCTTCTGAGAAGTTGTCATGTTCTACTTAATTTAAGTAGTCTTCCTAACCCTTAATTTGATGATTTGTAGATTCAAAGTTGAACTGGTATGGAAAATGAGCTAATACTGCAGATGTGACAAAGTCAGTGTTTAGTATATGGTGACTATTCATATTATTACATAAGCACATACTTGTTCTATATCTTGTCTACATATATTTTAGTTAGGTAAAATCAATTCTAGTCCCTGAATCCTGACACATTGGGCCCCATGCAAGAAAAGAGCATCATAATACTCACCATTCTTAGCACAAGACAGAAAAGCCAGGTAGTTTGAAAGATGTTGTTTTATGAATCTATTGAGTTTCCATTGAGTTGATATTAGAACAGGCCAGGCTCTGACTTCCTATGCTCTCTGTATGCAACACGACTGACTTTCAAATACTATTTCTAGAATGAAGAAAATGATCACAGATTAAGGGGAATAAAAAAGATGCTGTAACACTGAGGAATCTACATTGCACAATTCTCATACACATCATCAAGTGTTTTCTGACTCAGATTAGCAGGCAAATACCTCTTCTTTTTCAGCAGTGTTTGATGCTAAAAATAACTTTGATTCTTCAAGGGAAAATCTAACAAGAAAATCTAGCTCATGAGTCATCTGTGAGAGGGTTGTATGTTTGGTCCAAGAAGATTGATCTTCCTAAATAGCATGGGAGGGACTCTGTTCTCCACTCTTAGAATTTGCAAAAATAATCAGTCAACCAAGAATGACTGATTATGGAAATCATAGGAGAAACACTCTGAGATATGCCCCACGCCTAGTACTTAGCCATGAACAGCTCTCTGACGTGTCCTTCTCAGATGCATCTATCTACATCAGTCACTCAGGTGGATGTTCCATTGATTGGAAGTAAAAGAGTGACTGAAGGTACAAGTAGAGAAATCACAGTGGGAAAGGAGAAGCCTAGTGGTGCTTGCAGGTGGCACAGAAGAGAAACCAGAGCACCCAGTGTCTGTTGTGGATGGAAGGACCTGATGGCTGACTACCACCAGGGAGCAGTGGTGTCCCCAGTTCCTCAGTTCTCAGATTACAGCAAGTTCTACAATGCCATTGTTCTTAACCCATATGAGCATCTGTCTCTCCATATCTTTTTTTATTTTATTGGAGAACAAATAACAATGAGACAGTTTCAAATTAAATTAGTGGAACAGATTCAGTAATTAATACATTGCATATTATTTTTGTAGTATTTTTTGTTGTACAAAGCACATACATGATATTCTGTTTACAAATACTATTAGAGCAGATGCCTCTAATCAATGAATTAAGAGAATGTAGCTTGATACCACTTTTTCTTAAAGCTGAATTATTGTACAGTTTCAGTAATTAATACTTTTTACATTGTTAACTTTCTAGTGGTTATCCATAGTATAAGAAGCTGACAGGATATCCTGTCCAAACACTATTAGTGCAAATCTTTCTTCTCATAGCATTATGCAAAAGTACTGCATATTTATCCTAAGTGTATTATTTATACAAAGGCAAAATGGTTTTCCCTTTGTATCCTTTTTTTTGTTTGTTTGTTTAGTCCTGTCAAAGATGGGTATTCTATTATCATTCAATTATCATAGGAGCTTGAATTCAATGAAACAATCCAACACAGTCAAGCAGTCCACAATAATAGTGGGTTATCTGAAGCTGTTGACTAGAATTTTACAGCTCAGCTTATTATTATGGTCTTATTTTATATACGTCATTTTTATACTTTTCTGCTGGATGGTGAAGACCGAGATAAAGCAAGACATACTTGACAAAAAATGTAACTTCTGTATCTGATGAGGTCAGTAAAGTCTCCCAAGGTTTATCCTGTAACCCTGTACCTCACTTTGTAGATCCTTTGTCAGTGACAGCCATGTGGATGAGTCATGGCCATTGCTTGGCCAGTTTGCTCTCTGTGAAAGCCTGAGAGAAAGTTTTCTCTCCATGTGACTCTCTTTAGGCACACTATAAATCATCGATCACCCTCCTCTGTGGCTCCATAATCTCCTTGATCAGAAAATTTGAGGCACAACTGAATTATAGGATGTTACAGGACAGGTTACCCTATGTCCTGAGACTTTACTGATCTTAAAAGGCTAGAGTCAAAATGTTGGCTCACCTTACAGCCCTTCCATTTCTGCTTTTGATCTGAAAACTTAGGTTGTTAATCAGCAAAGTGCTAATCCAAAGATAACTTCTCCAGAAAATAAGCTGATTATTACTCTTCAACATATGCAGTTCAGTTTACAATAACTATTCAACTAAATTATTTTTAGTTGTTGTTATACCTTTCTACTTGTATTTCTTCTTTGATTTTTTTTGCAGAACTGGGGAAGCCCTTGTGCTTGCCAGGGAAGCACTTTCTTTTGATATTTGCACATGTGTGTCTGGTATATTTCACTTATGAGTATATGTTCAAGTGATATCCACTTAAATATAAATGCTTCAAGTTTATCATTCTTTATAGCTGAGTAGTAGTCCATTGTATAGAAATACCACACTTTTTTCAGCCATTCTTCATGTGACAGACATCTTGGTTGTTTCCAAGATTTTGCTATCATGTTTCTCCCTATCTTACATTGATGCCTTTAAGTGGAACCATGAAGAGAAATAGAGCTCAAACATGTTATCTAAACAATGGCTGACATAAAATATCAATGATATATTTTCTATTTTCTTGGTTCTCAATGTAGATTTACTTATATCCTTATACTTTCTCTTCAAGTAGGGGATATATTTGGATGGAAACCTTCTCAGGAGCAAAGTGCTAATCCAAAGATAACTTGTCTGGTTTGTGATCTTTTGTGTAGTTATGTGCTAGTTTGTGTGTGCGTGTGTGTGTGTGCGCAGTTTTTAATAGTGATAATTGGGATGATTGGAGCACTTATACAATTAAGTATTTCTCTTTTCTAGCTCTTCTGTAGGTACTAGAGATTCACACTGCACATCCTTCCCATCCCTTGTACTTTGTTAAGGGAAGAGGCTCATTAAGAACCTCAATGGCTCTGGGTAGGCTCAATCCTATGATTTTCCTGCCTCAGCCTTCTAGGGTTTCAGGATTATGGACCAGTGCCACTATGCTTGTGGTATGAGAATCAGTGCCTTTGGAATTCTATGAAGCACAATTTTAACTTAAATTATTAAAAAAAGTAAAAAGTGTGTTGTACCAAGCATTGCTCTTCTTTGTGAACACAAGGGGTAACATGGGCCTACAAGAATGAACTGGGCAAGAGCCGGGAAGATGGCTCAGTAGAATAAGTGCTTCCCTGGCAAGTGCACAGTCTTGAGTTCAATCCCCAGTACCAAAAAATAAAATAATAAAATAATGAAATAAAATAAAATTGAACTGGGCGACAGCAGACTTTAGTAAGAAAGTGGATCATCTATTTCACTGTATATTTTTTTAAAACACAATTCAGTTGCTCTTCTGATATTGCATGTATTCAGTTATTATTTTCACTTTGTTTTCCTTCAAGAGAACCTTGACAGAAATTAATCCCTAGTGACAAATCCCTAAGACCCAGTTAATGATTTATAATGATGAGAACTGTCCTGTAGGCCTTAAATTGCCCATTCCATAGGGGTCTAAGATGAACTTGGGTCTCAGCTGTCTGGTCCATAATTTATTTCACAGACAGTACACTAAATATTTGTGCATATCTGCTACCTATTTTGTTCAACCAAGTAAGCTAATTTTTTTCACATATTTGAGTAGTTAAAAAGTAAAACGAGAATATTTAATGATACATGAAAATTATAAAATTCAGATTCAGAATCCCAAATATAAGTATTTTGTATGACAGAGTGTAAATGGTTCACTTCTATATCGGCTGGGACTCTTTTTATCCTCAGGCAGCAAAGCAATTGTCACAGAGAACACGTGACCCACAAATGCTGACTTGCTTGCTCTCAGTCCCTGTACAGAAAGAGCTTGCAGACACTGAAGTGTAGGCTGCATATTGGAACTAAATCCAGGAAATACTGGACCTAGTTCCTGTTCTTACATTTGAAATGTTACTTTTAAGAAATCTGCTCATCATAATGAAACTGAAAACTCTTCTCCATCAAATGAGAAAAACCGTAAATCAGAAATGTTGGAAAACAGTTGCAAAAGTGCCTGGTAGACTAAAACAATGTGAAATAAAAGATTACATCTTTAAAATGAGCTGCACATATCCATTTATCCAAAGCAAGTGAAATAATTATAATTTGACCAAGATTCTGCACAACACAAACATATATGAGAAGCTATTTAAGCAGAAAGAAAAACATAGTAAAAGAGATAATCTTTCAAATTACCCATTTAACTCTAGTGTATCTAGAGTAAGAGCAATTATTACTTTTCTGTGTTGGGGGAGCATTTACAGCCAATCTGTGGAGTGGTGTGTGTTTAAAGGTTGACTTTACCTTTTCATTTCAGATACATTAAGAAATAGGATGTAGGTAGAGCCTGTAGGATGTAGGCAGATTTTAAACATGCACGTGGACAAGGAAGAGTACCGAAGAGACATGCTGGTCCTTCAGACCTCTAAAATTAGTCTGATTTGTAAAAGTGTCTGTTTGGAAGCTATCAACTAGTACATAAATCAAAAAGATTAATTTCTCAGCAAAAGGCCAGGGGCAAGTCTGTGTCTTTAAGTGGGCACTAAGTTCTGGGTGAAGACAATTGAAGGAAGTTCCCGAGAGCCAGGATGTAGACTCTCCAGGGTACTGGCAAGAGGCAGACAGACAGCCAGGCCTTCCTTGAACAGTCCTGGCCTTTCCGGTGACATTCCACTTTACAGAGTGATGCCACTTTTGTCGTGAAGCCAAGTTCCTAGCTCAAGATTGCTAGCACTCTGAACAAAGCACAGCACCTGGGGGATGCCTGTTTTGATAGCCTGCCTGGCTCCTGGAGTGGCTTGATTCCAGGGAGGATGTGGATGAAAATGCCTTTGACTTGGGTCCGTAGGGGGTCATAAAGGTGGAAAAGATAGGGACAAAGAAAACCTGTCTCTTGGGCTGGCTATATACCCAAGGCAAAACTACAGAATTAAAGACTCATCAGTGGGTCAGAAGTGACCCCTAGTGGGGTCTTCTGCTCTTTTCTCTTCAACTAAAATAATGTCTACCATAACATCAATCTCAGGCATAGCTTCATGGGGCAGAAAAAGAAACAGTAAAAGCAAAATAAAGCAAAGTTAATAAAAGAAAGGAAGAAAAATACTTCAAGAGGCATACAATTAAGCAGGAAAGCAACTTTTAAAAGGTTAAGAAACTGCATTTTTTCACTAGGAATTAATTTGCCTTGTTGAAGAAGGCTTCAAATATAATTACTGAAAAATAAGATTATGTTATTCTAAATATTCTTCCAGAACCTCTGTTATTGTGAGCAGCAGAACTCACCTTCCTGCACAAAGCCCCCAGGACCCTGTGTGGGCCAGGAGAACCAGTCCTTCTAACCATATTTCAACTGGCCACATCTTGATTGCGTACATGTAAGCCTGTGACACTGGTCATCCTATGTGCCTCTACCGAATGAGCTTCCCTCGCTTCAAGATCTCAGTGCATTCTGGGATCCTCTCGTGGCTGGCTCATTCTTGTCATTGGGAATCAGCTTCAGTGTCACCCTGCCAGACTCTTTCACCACCCAATTAAAAGGATACTTGATGAAGCCAGCATCTCCCATTGCTCTCACTGCATCCTATTTGGTTTGCTTCATATAAATTATGCACCTAATAGGCTTATGTAATTTAGTATTTTTCTTTGTGTTTATTATTTTTCTATGCCTTTGGAATGCAGCATTTGAGAGAGTAGACCTTAGAAACATCTCATCATAGAGCAGATCTTCAGTCTTCTCGATTGCAAAAATAAATACTTGAGAGTAGTCACTAACATATATGTTTTGAAAGTTAAAATTGGAAATGACTTGGAGAAATTTTAAATCATCACACAACCCATCATATACTGGATAGCAGTGCCATCTACTCATTTATTTTTGATCTAATTGTTCATAAATCTATATATCTATCACTTATACAAGTCATATAGTTATCTGTGGCAAAGATAGAATTACAGTATCATACTACATTTGCCCAGTCAAGGTTCAGTTTTGTTTCTTGTTCCTGAAATAAAAAATGGATAGAGGAGCCATGGAGATGGTTCAGTGGAATAAGCACTTGCCTGGCAAGCACAGGGGCCTGAGTTCAATCTCCTGTTCCATCAAAAAAATTTAAAAAATGGATGGAAGTTTCTATATGAACAGGCATATTGCAGTGTTTAAACGAGCCCCAGAAAAACTGTTATACTGCGAAGTTAACATCCTCTGTATAGTAAAAATATAAAAGTAAAGGGAGGATGGTTAACTGACTAATACATTGTTAGTATTGAGGGGTTATGCTTTTTTTTCTTCTTATGTCCAGACAGGATTTGATGAGGCGCGATATGAGGACATTGCTGTCATAGTTTAGAAGACACAATTTGCCTTAGCAGATCCAGGCAGACAGAAAAATATCCTGTCTCGAAAGTCGTGTTGTCTCAGGCTGAGCCATAGGGGGGTGAGATCTGACTTGTACCGTGCCTGTGGATGTGTGTAGCCAACAGCATAGGGCCACTGCCAACCTAGGAGCAGCCAACCTTCTTAAATTCATAGAGAAATGCTAGTTGTATAATACCTTAAACACAGAATCTGCATTTGCAAGTGTTTGAGTTTTCTGGGATTGTGTATATAAATTTCCCAAACTGAGTGATTTAGAACAGCAGAAATTATTTCCACAGCTCAGGAAACTAGAAGTTTAATGAGTTGTTTCTGAGAACTATAAAAAAGAACCTGGTCTATGTGTCTCCCCTAGTGTCTGGTCTTTTCCTGGTAATCTTTGCATTCTTTGGTCTGCAAATACTTTTATCTTTTAATTTTTTTAAAAGTTATCCATTTGTTTTAGGCTCTCAGCTTGAACTCATAATGATCCTCCTATCTCAACCTCCACAGCACTATAAATACAGGCATGTGCCATGACACCCAGTTTCAGTGGCTGGCCAGGCATGCCTGGGGTCCCGGGGCCTGCACGGCATGCAGTACCAGGAATCAACCTTTGGGTCCTTGCATTTGCCAAGCAGGTGCTTACACAGCCAAGCCACCTCCTCAGCTCCTTGGTTTGTATTTAAGAAACCATCACTTGATGCCTGCCTTCAGCTACCCGTTTATATGTACATGTCTCTGTCTCCACAATTACCAGTCCTAGCGGATTAGACCCACTTTTTTGGATTAGGATCCACTTAACAAATTAGAGCCCATTTCAGTGAGCTCATCTTTAATTATAAGCAATTACATTTTGAACATCACAATTTACAAAAGAGGTTGCATTCTAAACTACTAGGGCTTGGGATTTTAGCGTGCAGATTTTGGGGAGTGGTAATTCTGCTCATGATAACAAGGTTGGTTTCCTCTATTCTGTGGGACCAATTATCGGTGATGGACATGACATGCTATTAACAAATTAACATTTGCTGAGAAAAAGTTAGGTTCAGAGAATGTGACTCCCTTATAAATAATTAAATTAACTTCTAACAATTTTTCCATCACTGAACATTACCTTTCCAGTGCAGAACACAACATAATTAAAGATTTCATTGAACCCATCTCCCTGGTTTCATACAGTGCTTTGGATCTAGTATCAAAGGTATAGGATCTACAATCTATACCTAAAAGAAAAAAAAAAAAAAAACAGCTAATGATTTAGAAGACAAGATCTGTTGAGGTCTTCACCTTTATCAGAATATATAAATTTAATTAATATTTTGAGACTCAGAAGAACATTATAAACAATAGAGTTTTTGAAGTAATGGTGCGTGTCAGAATTCAGAGAGGAAATATATATAAGCTAATTAGCTGACTGAAAATAAAAATATGATGTTCCTTTGGAAATTGTTTACCCATTCAGTATTGCGTTTTTAGTTCCTTCCAAAATTATAGTCAAGCCACATGAAAGCTTGAGTGATCTTTAGAGATTTCTCCTCAGTGCAGAGTAACCGTGGCACTAGGCTGGTCCTTGAATACCACACATTACTGTATTTGTACAATTCTCTGCATCAGCAGCTGCCAGTGCATGCATTTCTGAGACTGCTACTGGCTGGGTTTGATCACATGACTCGCCTTCTTTCTTCTACTCTTCTTTACGAGAAACCTTTTCAACTGTTAATGTGCATTTCTATCTCAAATCTCCTGTTTCTTTCCAGTAGAAGCTGAAGAATGTAATCCTGCAGGGAGACTGTTTTGTTAAAGCTTAACCTGTATCACAAACACATTTTATCTTACTACTGCATGTTGTAGAGCACAAGCAGCTCTCAGCTATTTGTCTCTGTGGGATCCTCAGAGTCCTGAGGTAAAACACCATCACTGGGTCACAAAACAACAAAGGGTGCACAGCAGTGGGATTTGTAGATATGTTTCAAAATTCTCAAGGTGCAAGCAAGTGTGGCCTATCTGTAGGAGATAACTCGAGAAGGCTTATGGAATGTTATATAACCAGAAGGAATGTAGGATTGGGTATGTATGAATAATTGCTCACCCTAGGCTGCTCAAATCATACAAAAGTAAAATACGAATGAGGGAAATCTTTGACCTGCAGTAGGAATTCCTAGTGTTTCTGTTCTCTGCTCTGACACACAAAGCCAGCCAGTCAATACCTCCTGGTACCAGCGGGCCTATCTCTAAGCTGGCCCATCTCAAGCAGCTTGGTTTTCCCAAACTCTCTGCTAACAAAAACAGTATAGATTATCTCCATGCCTTCCATAGCTATAAAGATTGGAAATTTATCATGGTGAGTTGTAAATATTTATTGATTTGCTTATTGGGCTAAAAGTCCTATTTTGCATTTTTCTTTTAATAAAAATTCCTACAGTTATCAGAAGTTAGTGAGTTAAAAATAATTAGTGTAAGGATCTTTACTATATGGGGTCCAAACTTTTCAGGAAAAACAATAGTTTACATTAGATTGTGATACTATCAGAGCTTTTGAAAAGTTGCAAAGTTTAACAGATCACTATGGATGAGGCACATATAGATCCCAGGATCTTATCTCTATGGCTCTTCCCTAGTATACAAAGATTCCTATCATTCATATGCTAAGATAGAGCAAAAGCAGTTATCAAATAATGCCTTGATTAATGGCTCATACATAGCAGTCATGCTCAGTACTGATGATGATATTAGGGGCTTCTCATTATTCAGAATTATGTATTAAGGCAAAGTTGGGTGAAGTTTTAGGTCAATTATAAACTAGAAAAATTGGAGATGACATTAAAGAAATTGTGATCAAATTATCACACACTGAATATCTTTAGTAGAGAACTTGGGACTCCCATTTTCAAAGATTAGTATTTTATTAATTAGTCTATCTTTGATGCATAATGGCTTAAATTAAAAAAAAATCAAACGTTACTCCTACATCACAGTAGCTCTTCTTTAAGTAACACAGCATCTAATAAGCAATATCAGGGACCAGATTACTCACTGACACCACAGTGTGAGTAATCCTGGTACCTGCCTTCAAGAAGTTTATAATCAAAGAAGGTTACATATTCAGCACAGTAACAAGCCATTGCAAGATGGAAATAAAAAAGAGGAAGAAGAACTAGAGTTCCTGAAGAACTGTGATGAAATCAGCATAATAACAGGGTGGGAATAATAAGGGATCAGGAGGTAAAAACAGAAATGAGTACAGAAGCACAGTCACACACCACGCAGTTAGAAGCAAACCTGACTTGTTTCAACAAGCCTAGCACACACCTTGAGCTGAGCATGCTTACCTGCAATCCGTGCCAACTATAGGACTCACCCTTGAGTCACTAGGCACTGGGGATTTGTTTGCCAAAAGCCATAGGTACCAGAGCCTGCAGATGCTTGGGAGCACATCTCAGTATTTACAAATAACCTACTCACATCTCCCATCCACTTAGAATCATTTCTCAATTGCTAAAAATTCCTGGTGGAGGGTAAGTGCCATATAAGTAGTTGCTATACATAGGTTTTAGGGAATCATGATAAAAAGAAATATCTCCCCATGCTCAACGTAGACACAACATTTTTTTCAAGTGCTTTTGATCCGTGGTTGTTTGAATTTGAGGGCGCAGAACTCAGGGACACAGCGAGCCAAGTCCACTTCTGAAAACACTTCAATATTTTCCCACTCGGGTGCTGAGTTGCGACTCTCCCCTGAGAAGCAGTGTAGTGCAGGTGCTGTCGATCTGCTGGCTGTTTGGAGCACACACTGCCAAGAGAATGTTCAATTAAAGAAAATAAATTCAGGTGTTTCATGAAATAAACATCTTCGGCTGTAATTCATTCAATGCACATTCATCACGGAGTAGCGTCTCCTCGAGTGTTTATCTACCATACAGATTCAACCTCAGCAACGCAGCGCTTACGTTATAAATCCAGCAAAGGCAAGCGACAAATTGCCTCATTTTCTCCTCCACTGGATACATTGGGAATTAACTAGGGCTCCTGAAATTGAAGAGGTAGCATAGTTTAGTGAGGATGAAGGAATGTTTGGATGGAAGGGAAAATATCTCTGCTCTAGTCCTGCCTTGGCCAGCAGGCTGCTTCTGCATTTTTAAACCAGCTAATTTCTCTTCTGCAAAGTGAAAAGGTGAACATCTTATTTGTAAGATCACATTTAGTGCTATCACTCTGGTTTCATAAAATTTGGGTATTGTTATGAGCAATACCCCCAAGCTTTCATCAAGGAATTTCCTGCTTGTGGAACTATGTAAGGAATTTTGTCCAGAGTCAGGTAGATCATTTATATCATCCTTGCTTCTCTGTATCCACAGAGAAAGGGCCACAAATGTGTGCATACCACAAGCTGAGATACTTACAAGAGTTAACACTGATTACGCTCAACCTGCTGAGGGTCACCATCAGCACGCGCTCAAAGGTGTGTGATGTATGACAATGTCCATAATGTCCATTATCTAGATGAGGCATAACAACTGTACACACAGTCCTCAGACTGATGCTGGGACAGAGGATCACTCAGAATCTCACTCTGTTTTATTGAGTCATGGAGAACAATGAAACGGAAGAAGCACACATTTAGAAGGAATTCGTGGGAAGACAGTTTTTGCTACGACAGTGTGCAGCCTGTGGTCATGAACATGCCACAATCTAAAAGAGTTTCACCTTCTCCACAGTGAAAGAGAAGCCTGAATGAAAGAAAGCCTGAGGGCAGTACCCACCAGGGCTCTTATTACTGCATCAGATCCTGTGACTGGGAAGATACCAAGAGGACTCAAGCATGCTCCTTGGTGGTATACGTCATGCTAACTGGTGAAAAATCACCTGAGAAAGATATTTTAATTGTAATATACTATTTATAGTATAATAAATTATAAATAAACAGCAGGAATAAGAAAATAATCCTCAAGCATTTCCACTTCTGAAGTAACCAAAGCTAGCTATATGAAATCGCCACCAAACAGAAAGTCAAAAACCTGGCATATTAGTGTTTGATTCATGACTTACCGTTAACCTGAAGTCTCTCTACTTATTATGTGTACAGCCTGTGGCACTGTGTCTTAATGTTCATGTGTGCAAATGTGTACGTGAATGTACATACATGTATGTACAGTTGTTATGCCTCATGTAGATTATGGACACTAATATTGAATTAAATAATTTCAGAGAAAGTGGTCTGGGAAAAATTAGGATAATTCATAGGCATCATAAGAACAATCTGTTGCAGTGAAAAATTACAACTGAAGAAAAAAATGAATTTACCCCTCAAAAGTTCATTCTGATGAGTTTAAATTGTTTAAATAGAGAAAATACTATGAATACAAGCAAAAACACGACAGAAAATAAGCACATGATTCACGCCCCCCCCCTTTCTGAGGAGAGCCTGTGTAGTTTGGCCAACAGCTCCCGTGCTGCTACACTTTGATTTCTTTTACTCCTCTGGGAATGGACTAGGGCTGCTACCCCATGCCCCAGTGCCCTCCCCACCCCTGCAGTTACTTTGTGAAGCCCCTAATCAAGCTGCCCCGAAGGCAGATGCTGCTGGACTGTCAGCTGCGGGGCCCCTCCCCACCTCACCTCACCAAATGCTGCTACCCTAGCTCTGAAGAAATTTCTGGGGAAAGGTTGCAAATGTGTCAGAGATCAGGGGATCTACAAAGCCATTCTCGACACTTCCAACCTCCCTGAGTCCCATGAGTCAGTGGTGAACACAGCCAGCCTTCAGAACTGTCCCCAGCTTCCCTCCCTCTGTGTTCACAAGGAGGAAATGACAGTCTAGCAACCACCTCCCCTGTTTTTGACTGAGCTGCTGGCACTGATGCTCCAAATCTAGGACATCTGTGTCGGCCACAAGGGATGTCTCAGGCAGGAATGCGGATTTCTGAATGAAGCTGCTTCAGTGATAATGTAGATCAGTCCTTTCTTTTTTACTGGAGATGAGGCAGAACTCTTCCATCAGAATCAAGGGCATCA
Source organism: Ctenomys sociabilis (assembly GCA_004027165.1). Taxonomy (NCBI): domain Eukaryota; kingdom Metazoa; phylum Chordata; class Mammalia; order Rodentia; family Ctenomyidae; genus Ctenomys; species Ctenomys sociabilis. The sequence continues at coordinate 3,328 of PVKA01033877.1, read as the reverse complement.
GAGCTTCCGGCACAGGAGATCCTTCATGGATTCCTCAAACTAGCATCTTAGAACACAATGTGAGCTGTCTTCATTTTTAAGCACTGCCACAGAGTCAAATATATGTGCCTAATATATATCTCTTTCTTCTTTGGAGCATTTTAGTTACAGTGTAATCCATGTCCTTCCATGAGTTTTAGTGAAAATCTGCTTTGGTTTCTTGTGTAAAGCACTGTCTGTTTAAGGCTCTTCTTGCTTTCAGGTTGGGGCTGTTCCATAGTCTCGTCTGCAGCCCTCTTCAGTTTTAGGACAGATGGGAAAGGAATAAAGAGAGATAAATACTTTTTTCTTAATTGGTGACACTGTCCTCTTCTCTCAGCAGATAACACTTTCGCCTCCAGAGCTTTCTCAAGGATTAGATGTGTGAGTTGTATTGAGACGTCTGCACACCACAGTCCTTTGATTTGTGAGTTTTCTGATCTTCTCTGTATGGCCATCACCTCTCTTTATAAGTCAGATGGCTCTCGGGTAAGTGCCAGATGCCGCTGCACCTGTTTTCCTCCTTCAAGAATGTTCATGCATCACACATGTGTATTGAAGAGTGTGGGAGTTCCCTCTTCCCTCCACTTAACAAAGGCTTCTCTAGTCAGCCTCTGGATGTTAGTGGCTTTCTGCTGCCAAGAAGTACACTATTAGTTAATATTCCACATCCATGGGACATCCATCAGATCCTACTTAGAGCTCAATTTCTGAGCTCACAGATAATAGCACTAGGTTTGTCGCTCAGCCTCTCGATTCAGCATGCATGCTGCTGCACAGCGATCCCCAGCTGACTGTTAAACTTCTTCTCTTTATCAAGATCCGTGGTGCTGCAGGAAGTGTCGTCCACCTTTGTGCCTTTAGTATAAAATCTGAAACTGAAAGAAATCCACTTGCACGGCAATATATTTAAACTGAAGCAAAGAGAACAGGAGGGGTGAAAGAAAAAAAGAGAACCCCTGGTTGTGTTTGTCTCTTGTTCTTTGCCTCAGACTTTATTACATGAGTCGCTGAGTGTAGTTTTTGCTTAAGTGAGTTTATGTTTTCCAGATCTTTCTGATGATAGTAGAGTTGGTAGAAGAAATCAAAAGTTCAGTATCAGGATCAATGTGGAGTGAAATGAGTGTGCAATAGTCCAGGGGAAGGCCTCAAGGCAACCAGTATAAGTAAGGAAACGGGGCCTCTGGCTGGGAAGAGCTCTGGCAACCTGAAGTGGAAAAGTACTCAAGGACATTTCAGTTTGGTAAGCTCAAGTTGAAACTCACTGGGTTTACAGATGCTTATTCATTTGAAAGACAAAAAATATGAAAATGCTTTTCATATACAGATCTGAAGTGATAATATTTAAGCATTTAATTAGTTTTAAAATACACACTAAAATTGAATGCGTATACTAGGAGGTCAAAAGGACACAGTGGGTCATCTAAAGCATCACTGGATAAAATATATACTTCAACATTTTTCTTTTTTATGTGTTTGATAAAGGGCCTCACGGGGACTTGTAGTGACACTGTTTCAGCCTACCCATAGCTGGAATTGCAGGAGTGCACCACCACACCCATTCTCAGTGGTTGGCTCAGCATGCCCAGGAGCAGGGCCACGACAGCAAGTGGTGCCAGGGATAGAACCCTGGCCCCTGTGCTCTCCTAAGCAGGTGCTTAGTCCACTGAGTTATCTCTCTGGCCCTTACTTCAACATACTCAAAGCACTGAAAGTTGTTAACTAGTCTGGCCTCCTTCGTTTCATTAAATATGTCATGCACTTTGCACTCATACAGGTAATAGAGGAGATGGAGCAGTAACAGGACACAAAGATGAGTGTACATATCAGGTATAAAATTGTACCAGCATCTTCAGTTGCGAATGTTACAATGAATGATGCAATTTTAGTGCTCACAAGGTATTCTATAGATCTGTAGAGTCTTCTACACTGTAGCTTGGAATTTTGGAAATGTGTGAAATTAAGCAAAATATATTGGGGTCAAGCTTTCAAAATACTATCACATTTATTAGAACAAAGTGGTGTTCCATAGTATAAGAAAAATTATCTTCCTCCTTCATATATATATATATATATATATATATATATATATATATATATATATGAAAATATATAGAAATAGTTATCTTTATTTCAGTAAGATATTCATAAGGCAATTAAAAATCGATTTGACTTTATTTTCACTGCTTACATTTTCTTTCTCTTCTTTTTTATTGTTATGGTGAAAACATTAAACAAAGTTTTATAACAAGATCATCTTTATTTCTGGAATAATTTCTACCCCAAAATATTAGGCCTGGTAGGGTGTGGAAGGTTCAGTGGTGTGCAGCGACATTGTGGACTGGAAGAGGAGCGCTGAAACATGGTGAGGGTTAAAGGGTGCTCTCCAGTCGAGGAAGGCAGAGGGTGGGCGCTCAGGCTTGGATTCCGTGAGTGAATGAGCTCAAGGGCTCGTGAATACAGGGGCAAGCTCATGGAGCTAGACCCAAACAAGATGGAAATGGGGTCCTGTAGGTGCAGCACAAGGTATGAGCAAGATATTAGACTCAGAGTTGAAGAGATAAAAACAAGGAGGGCTTTTCTAAGGGGATGTTGGGATCTGAATAGATATGAAAAGTACTCATGAGGACAAGAGGTCTCAACCCATGTAGAAAGATTCCCACGTAGCTGATTTTGTTGTACTGAATTGCAGCTCTAAGGTGTCAGTATATAGAAACTCTATGAAGATCTATGATTTTCCCTTCTGTATTTTCAGCACATGGTTGACTGAAAGTCACTAAAACTACATCGGAGGGTGGGCACTAAAACCATAGGAAGAACTGCTCACTCTTTCTGCCTGCCTAGTTCTTGTCCAGCAATACATGAGATTACAGAAAGTCCTGTAGATTTTCTGTTCATTCTCAGGCAGTATAAATGTTTTCCAGGTATGTATTCCAGTCACCAAATGGCCTCGCTTTGAGGTTAATTTGTCTGACTCAGGTACAAAAACATTCTAAATCTCATTCAGCACTACATTCTGTGAGTAACCATGCTGAGCTATTTGAGATATTTAGCTAATCATTTAAAAAATTCTGTTCTTGCTTGTGGCTTTGGAGTCCACAGTCCAAGATTGGGTAGAACTGTCCCTTTGGGACTGTGAAGTTGGCGAACAATGGTAATCACAGGAGAAACGTATACGGCAAACCTCTCATCTCATGGACAGCAAGCAAGAGACAAGAGACAGAGAGAGGCTTGTACCCCAAAACTCCTCCAAGTGGTATGACCCAGGTATATGAAAAAATATCCCTGGGCTCCAACCTGCCAGTACCAC
>PVKA01033876.1:0-23937 GCA_004027165.1 Ctenomys sociabilis | reverse complement strand
TGGGAACCTTCCTTTTTTCCTTTTAGGTGCAGGTCTATAACTCTGTTGGGGCAGTTAGGTGGATGAATATTATGGTGACAGTTCCTTCGTCTTCTAGGGACACTCGGGACCTCACTAGCGATGAATTCCCTAACCCCACCTATGTGGTGTTTGGAATGGCAGCCTTGTTCTCTATTATGGGCTCCAATGGACCAGCAAGGGAGGTACAGGGAAAAAGGGGGTCATGGACAGTCTCCTTGAGAAATGCCATCTCTTCCACTTCACACAGGGCCCAGCATGAAGTCTGAGTGAGGCAGAGCCCAATAATCATGAGAGTGGATTTGGTGGGCACCAGATTCCCCCATACGCTCCCTCTTCCATGAGTGAATGTCAGCTGGGTGCCAAGTCACTGAGAATACCTTCTGAGGCAGGGCAGCGGTGCTCACGGAGACAGGTGTCTGTGAGGTGTGTGAAGTGGAGCTTTCCTCACAAGAGAAGCTGCTGCTTTTGAGTCAGGCAAGCTGTGTGTGGATAGGGTGAAGGCAAGGGCAGGAAATGAGATGACTATATTTCTTGTTCCAATTTTTGGCACACAGCCAAGCTCCCCTCTTCTTAGTTGGTCTAGGAAGTGGGCATTCAGACATTCCTAGAGGTTACGTTCTTAGAATTGGAATAGTTCTTCCCTTGTCAGAAAGGAAATGAGATTTGTCTGGCTGAGCTGCTCATGCCAGATGAGCCTCATTTCCTTCTTCAGCAGGGAACATGGTGGTTGATGACTTCTTCTAGGTTTTAGGTCCTGTATCTGGAGTATGAGGTAGAGCAATATGCACGGCATGGTTGCTATGTAGTGATGAGACCCTGTAGGAAAATCAGGACCCTTGTATTCCAAAGACATCTGCACTTCAACAAAATGCATGCTGGGGTCATCATGGTGAGAAGTGGTACAAGAAGGTATTACCAAGGATAGGTCGGTCATCAAGGTGTGGACATCAGATCATCAAGCAGGGTGTCCAGGAAATGTCAGGAAGAGGCTCTACAGGCAGTAGTCATGATCATTGGTGCTGTTATTCTACTGAGCCACCTCTCTGGCCCCTCTTGCTTGCTCTGGTGACTCTGGACAAGTTATTTTCCCTTTCTGGGCCTCTGTTTGCTCTTTTATTTTATGAATTACTTTCAGAATCCACCCTAGGTCTCTTCATAGTTCTTCCCTTCCCCCAGTAGGAAATGCCCAGATGTTGGGTTTTCCTTTTTGTCCTATTCATGTGATCCTGAAGGTAGTCATGGTATCTCTGGGTCTTCATTTGTAAAAAATAGCAGGACCACCCTTGAGGGCTCTTTCTGTCCTTCCAGGGCTTCCCTGGGCTCTAAAGTATAAACAACTGAAGTTCTACCTGGCAAAGGAGGGATGGATACTGTTGCAGGTGCCATCCCCTCCTCTTGATGACCCTCCGGGCACCCAGCAAACTTCCCCTGCCATGCTGACTGCTGCCCCTTATAGGCACTTCTTTGTCTCCATTTTTTCTTCCTCTTACCTGTTTTCCCTTAGATTTTCATCCTCTACCAAGCTCAGCAGGCCCCAGAACACCCAGGAGACCTGAAGGAGAAGTGGAGGGATGAAGATGGAGTGGCTGAGCCTCTGCTCATTAAGGATGGCGTAGGAATTACCGCTGTATCTAAGGCCCTTTTCACGGGACTTCTTGCCTTACTTCAGATGATCTGGGATTTCTTGACTTTAGGAAGCTCCCACCTCAAAAGTAAAAATAATACTCTCAATAGAAATGCAAAATTAGAGCTAAATAAACCTTTCCTTAAAAAAAGCAAGCAAGAAAGAAAAAGAAATACAGGGGCCAGGGAGATGGCTCAGTGGAATAAATACTTGCCTGGCAAGCACAAGGCCCTGAGTTCAATCCCAGGTTCCACCAAAAAAAAGAAAAACAAAAGGAAATACAAAATTAAAAACAAGGGTCCATTAAGATGAAATGAAATACATGTACATGTTAGCAAAAATGTACAGAAATTGGAACCTTGTGCTGGTGGGAATATAAAGTGATACATGGCATGGCATGGCAATTCCTAAAAAGAAAAAAGTTAAACATAGAATTACCATATGATCTGACAGTTCTACTTCTAGGTATATACCCTCAAAGAAGCAAAAGCAGGGAGCTTAACAGATCATTGTATCACTGTATCCAATAGCTAAAAGGAAACGTCTATCAATGGGTGGCTGGATAAAATGTGGTATATGCATAGAGCAGGAGGTTATCTAGCCTTAAAAATGAAGGTAATTTTGACATACACTCCAACATGGATGAATTTTGAGGAAATCATGGTAAGCAAAGAAAATCAGTCACAAAAAGCTAAAAACTGTAGGATATTATATACAAGTTGCCTACAATGGTCAAATTCACAGCTTGGAAGTAGAATAGTAATAACTGGGGTCTAGGGAAGAGGTGAGTAGGGGTTTAGTATTGCATGAATTCAAAGTTCTAGTTAGGTGTTATGGCAGATGATGGTGGCAAGAATAGTTGTTGGGTTTTTTTTTTTTTTATTTTAGGGAAGGGTCTACAGGGTCTTCAGGGTCTCACTACTAGATGGGACTTGTAGTGATCTGCCTGTTTACAGTCTCCCAAGAGCTGGGATTATCGGCATGTGCCTCCACACCCAGTCTCAATTGCCATCTCAGCATGCCATGGGGGTGGGGCCAGCATGGCAGGCTGGGGATGGTGGTAAGGATAGTACAAGATAAATCAACTATACATCTTACAAATGGTTAAAATAATAAACTTTGTTACATATATTTTAATTACAATTTTAAAAAATCAAATAAGAAGGCTCCTGTGGTCCAGGCTTGACATCATCTGTTCTAATCTGGAGGTAGAAGAACATGACGCCCTGAGATGCCGTGAGATTTAAGGGAGATGGGGTGGCTATTTGAGACATAACACCTGAGGACAGATAAATCACAGGGACCCAGACAACATTGTCCCAGAGGGATGGCTTTTTGGTTGCTATATTTTTCCCATGATAAAAAATCTTTCCTAGAGAGGCTAGGCAATGGCAAAGATACAACGTATGTGCAAATATCCCCTTATCCTTTGTGGGACTTTTGGGGAGAAGGTGAAACCTAGACTCAAGCAGGCCTTTAGAGTGTCAGACAGCGTAGTGCCAATTTTCACAGTGGTTCCCATTTATTGTTGGCAAATCTAAGGACTGGGCTGGAGATGACTGAAAGGAAGAAATATTTGAGCTGGACACATTATACCTGGGGATGAAAATATGGAGAGTCACCTAGACTCTGTAGGTTGCATGAAAATGGAGAGGAGGGCTTCCTGGCATCAGCAGGGACAGTCCATGTTCTGCATCAGACCCCATAGGGTGGACAGAGCACTTCAGATACATGGGACCATCACTTGCAGTTTGGCCAGGGTGTTGCCACTTTGGAAAGCCTTTCTGGGAATGGATTGTAGAGAAATAAATCTTAAAAGTTGTCCAATGTTCAGATCCCACTCATCTGCTAGGCATTTAGTCTGAAAAAAACAATCTGTTCCCTGATTTCATACATATGGGGAGCAGTAATTACTCTAGTGCTGCCCATAACCCTGGAAAATGTGAAGCCACTACCAAAGGGCTGTGCTAAGTAAAGTGAACTTATATTCAAACAAGTACTATGCAACCACTGAGGATTAAGTGAATCGACATTTATCGATTAGAAAGAGGTATAAAGGGAAGGGCAATCTAAAGAATGGGATTTTCATACATGGCAGGGAAGCTGATGAATAATTTAACACAGACATTATAATTATTTGTGGAAGCAGATCCACAAGCAAAAAATATGAGAATGATCTCTCCCTCTCTTCAGACTGGGGTGAAGTTTTTGTTCTGGGTACCCCATGATGGGGTAGCAACTTTCAGCGTTTTAGCCACTGCCTGAGGACTGAGGTCTTTGTATAGAGTATGGTCCTCTTCGGAAGAAATAGTGTGGATACGGAATGGCCCAGTAGAACATTTGCCTGGTATGCTCAAGGGCCTGGGTTTGACCCCCATCAGAGATGAGAGAGAGAGAGAGAGACAGAGAGAGAGACAGACACATAGACAAAGACACAGAGAGTCAGAGAGTCATAGAGACAGAGACTGTTGCTCCCAGAGGACTTTCTCTAGTTCTGAAGGGGCAAGTTTGGCTGGAGGCACCTGACCAGAGCCTTGGAAAAAAACAGAAGTCTAGGAGGAAGTAAGAGGGACCCCACTGCCACTAGAGTTTGGCTCCAGGATCCAGGAGCTCTGGATCCTTCCCAGGGAAGCCCTGACATCTGGATTCTAACATAGATTTGAGCCTGGAGCTGCTGGAGATTCATTTCCGGGCCAGATGTAAATGCTGGACAATTGGCCTGTGCTCCTGGACCTTTTCCCTGCCTTGGAGGCATGTGCCAGGCCATGACCAGCATGAGTGCATGCTTCTATCCTTCAGTCCCAGCTGGTGAGATGCCAAGGGCTGTGTGCCCAGCTCTGCCCCACCCGCTCAGTTTCTTGAAGCCCAGCCAGCTGGAGCTGCTTTTGTTCAGAGCCTTAAACAGGGTGAGTCCCTGGAGGCTAGCTAGTCAGGGCCACTGGGCCATCAGAGGGGCCTTCAGCATGTTCCCTGCCTAAGAAGGTATCTTGTTTCTGTGGTTGCATCACCTTTGTTTTATTATTGTTTTCTCTTTTTTTGTGTGTTTTTGTTTTGCTTTATTTTTTGCTCAGTTTTGATTTTTGAGACAGGGTCTTGATTTAGGCTGTCCTTGAGCTCATTGTGTACCCAGGCTGGCCTTGAATTCAAGGTACACCTCATGCCTCAGCTTCCCAAAAGTTCTGGGATGACAGGTGTGGCGTGTATCACCATCCTCCACCCAGCTGTAGAACCTTTGGACTTTCTGGACACAAAAGGGATAGGTCAGTTCCAAGGTCTCAGCTCTCTAGTTCCCAGTAACTGACAGGAACACTTGTGGGAGGCAGGGTGCAGAGAAACTCTGAACTGCTGACAATGTAATCTCTTGCCCCGTGTTTATCCCTTCCCAACACACACAGAATTTTCCTACATGCTCTATGTTATTCATTACAAGAATTCCCAGCCACGGAAACTTAGGCTCAGGGAGGTCACATGACTTGCACGGGGTCACACAAGGTTAGTGTCTGATCTGGATATCTAGAGACCTATCTCAGAGCTCTGGCCACGAAAGCAACTCTTCATCCATTGTCCCTCTCCACTGCATAGCATGAATGCCAGAAAAAATAAGAAGCTATGCTTCTAGCTACATCTCCAGCCCTTTTTATCTTTGGTGACAGGATCTCACTGTCACTAAATTACCCAGATTAGGTTTGAATTTGTGATCCTCTGCTTCGGCCTCCCAGATTGCTTGGATTATAGGAGTGTGACACCACACCCAGTTAGACTATATTTTGTTTTCTTTTTACAGTTTTAGAGGTCGGGAGCCAGGTAACTTGGCAGCATTTTCTGTTCTGGGGGCATTAATGATGCCTCTGCCAGAAAGACACGTGACTGAACTTACCCTGAAATGCAAGAAGGCCTGAGGGTCAGGGTTCCCCTCAGGGCTAAGGACATTTATGGACTTAGAGAAATGGATCTGTCTGCCTCTGGAATAATCTGTGAGGGACATCACTGCCTGATTCACAGACAGCCCAGCTCCTTCATCCTTCCAGGCTCATCCCTGCCTCTGGTGGGTTCAGCACAGTGTCCTCCTGTGTCTGCAAAAATCCAGAGAGATAGGTGGAGAGACAGACAGAGAAAGGCAGTTCCACTGAGGCCTGGATTCCCTGCTCAGCTCTCCTGTACCTTCTGGATGCCTTTCCTCTCTTCCAAAAGGAGGGCAATTGCCACACTATTTCCAATTCCCTTTGCATTCTCAGCCAATAGTTTTCTAAGTGAAACCAGGGGCTGTGGTTTGGTTTGATGATTCATGATTTTTAGATAGTCTGAACCAAGAGCTCTAAAAATCAAACCAATAGGTTTAATTTAATCAACTCCAGACGTCACTAATGACTGTCTCATGTGGTTCGCTCTGGATAGACACTTACCTAGCCACAATGAGACTGGAATTTAGAGAGAAACCCTACATGCTGAGGACAGGAGAAATCCTTTCCATGATTCATTTCTTTGTTGTGCAAGGATGTCAGACTCCAGAGAGATCCAACCAGCTCTGAGTGCTCTGCATCTAATTCTGTGCTGTGTGTTTTTCCCAGGCCCTGGGCATGGCTGTCCCTATGTTTGGCTGATGGATCACAGCCCTGTGTGTCGCAGGTGGCTGTGGATGTCTTCTTTGTCTTGTACTCAGTCTCATAACTTCCAGGAGACTGTTCAGGGCTTCTCTTCATGGAAAACAAAGCTTGCCAACCCTTCTCTGGCCCCTCTCCACCCCTGAGGTAAGGGCATACCCTAACGCACTGCTGGGGTTGCCTCATTCTGGGAGGGTGTAGACTGAGAAGGGAACTGAGGAAGCCCTGGACTCAGGCTGATTCTAAGTAATCATGGTCAGACCATCTCCTCAGATTCTTATCTAGAAATTGAGTGAGGAGATTGTGAGGCAATTTCAGAGCTGCCAGCTTGTGATTCTTTTTTTGTCTTCAGTTTGTGATTCTAAGAAAACTCTTTAAGGTGTTTTTGATCTTTAGTCCTCCAGCCTTTGAGCTGCTCAAGGCCTAATAAGCTGAGACTTACTTTGCTGAAGGCCTCAAAGTTCTTCATCATCAATACTGAAAATCAAGGTGAGGAGGGAGGCTGAAAGGACAGCCACTAGTAGGGGCCCTGAAGGGTCTGAGGGGCCCTGAAGGGTCTGGCACAGAGTCCAAAAGTACCTAGGCTTTGGGTTCAAGTCTTCCTGCAAGGGCTTATTGCTTTTCCTCCTCAGCTTGCCTCACCCTTGGACTGAAGCTGCCAAAATATAAAGCATAACTTAAATGTAGGACCTCAAACTTGTCCGTAGGGTCTTTGGTGGCCTGGCTCCTGCTTTCTTCCAAACATGACCTGATCCATCTCTCACTGTGCTATGGGACATCTCCAGGCCCAAGCACCTGGGCTGAAAGGGCAGCCTCCATCTCAAGGCCCCTAACTGAGAGAAACCAGGTACCACTCCTTTCCAAGGAGTGCTTAGATGCCAGGTATACTTCATGAGACAAAGTGACCTGCCCAGACTTCAGGGTATTGGTGAAGACCTTGTTTACCTGGAAGTTCAACAGTCTCACATACCACTTTTATAACTGTGTGTGAATGTGTGTACATGTACTCACCATAACTTTAGGTGATAACAAGGCAGTTGCCAGAGTCTAAAGGATATGGACTATAAAGCCAGGCACATTTGGGTTCAAAACCTGGTTTCATTACAGTCTTGATGGGACTTCGAGCAAATGACTTTTCTCTATTCAAACACCCAATTATTCCAGTACCATTAATCAAAAAGATTTTGTCATAAAGTGTCCATACCTGTGATGGGATATTTCTGGATTGTATTTTAGTTCATTTTCTTTTTTTAAAGGGATGCTTGTTTATTTTTATTTTTATTTTTTTTATCATGGACTCTTTTTGCAGGGGGAGGGGTCAGCTCAGCCCGCCCTGGGGAAGGGGCTGGCACAGCATGTGGTGCTGGGGATCGAACCCCTGAGAGCTTGTCTAAGCTTGCCAAAGCAGGCGCTTTAGACCGCTGAGCTATCTTGCCAGCCCATTTTAGTTCATTTTCAATCAATCAATCAGTCAGTCAATCAATCAATCAATCAATCAATCGGTCAATATCTATCAAGCTATCCTTGTGCAACAATAACACTGTATTAAGTGTAGCTTCTTAATGAATCTTTATGAGTGTCTCGGTTCTTGTGATTCCATATGAACTTTATAATTAGCTTGTGAAGATCCACCAAAAAAGAAAAAAAAAAGCCAGAAAAGGAGGGCCATGCCTGTAGCCCCAGCTACTCAGGAGACTGAGACAGGAGGATCCCTTGCTCATGAGTTGGAGGTTAGTTGGGACAACACGGAGGGGCACCCCTTCCTATCTAAAAAGATCCACCAACACACACACACACACCACACACACACACACACACACACACACATATACGCCACCTTGACCCTACTTGTTGACATTTTCACTGAAGTGATGGTGAGTCTATGGCTTACTAATCAGGAAACTTTATATCCTATTCTATTTTGGTGTTGGGGATTGAAGCCAGGTCCTTGTATATGCTACAGAAAAGTTTTACCACTAAGCATACCCCTGGCCTGAGACTTGATATCTTTACAACACTGAGCCTATGTGTGAGACCCTGGTTTTAATAAGATATAAATAAGATATAATCCTCTCTTTGGTTTATAGCTTTCTAAACTTCTTCATAGGAATTTTATACCAGTGACAGTTTCTCATTTTCTGATTGCCTAAAAAAAGTCTTAATTTTTATCTCCATTCTAAACTTTGTAGACTGGAAACTATAAGTCAAATGTGTTGGTGCTCACCTGTAATCCAAACACTAAGGAGGCTGAAGCGGGCAGATCATACATTCAAGTCCTACTTGAGATATTTTCTCCAAAAACAGACAAAAAACTTCAAACATACACAAAAGCTGAGAGAACAATTTATTTATTTGTTTTTCCAGAACTGGGGGTTGAACTCAGACCCTTGAGCTTGCCAGGGAAGCACTTATTCTACTGAGCCATCTCCCCAGCCCCAAGAGACCAATTTAATAAACATCTGGAGCCATCTCTTTTAACTTCAGTAATTAATAAAACCTATCCAGCTTGTTTCACTCCACCTAGTTCTGACCCAGTTCCAAATTATTTTGAGGCGAATTCCTAGTATCCCAATATTTCATCTGAAAATATTTGTGTCTAACACTAAGAGATAAGTAGTCTTTTAAAACACAAACATAGGGCCAGCCAGATAACTCAGGGGATTAAAGCATCTGTTTAGGCTGATACAGGGACTGGGGTGCTGGGGCACTGGGGGTTTGATTTTTGGTCCATCCCCAGGGCTTGCTGAGAGAGTGAATGAGAATGGGTGTGTGGCATGCGCCTTTAATCCCAGGGCTTAGGAGGATGAAAAACAGGAAGGATCTGTGTAGTGAGATCCTGTAGACTCTGTACTAAATACATTAAAAAAAAAAAAAAAAACCCACACACAATAATTTAAAACAAATAATTAAATTCCTTCATATCAAAGAGTCAGGGTTCAGATGCCACCAGTTGTTCTTTATGTTTTAATTTACAGGTTTGTTTTTTCAAAGCTGAAGATTAAACACCAAGACGTTCTGCATGCTAGCAAAGGCTCTACCACTGAGCTATAGCCCCAGCCCCTACATAACAGAAAATCAGAGTTCTGTTCATAAAAGATATTTTTGCTGGATGTAGAAATTAAATTTTATAGATTTTTGTTTTGTTTTGCAGTGCTAGGGATTGAATTCAGGGCCTCACACATGGAATACAAGTGGTCTACCACTGGGCTACATCCTCAGCCCAAATTTTTCCTTCAGTATTTCAAAAATGTAATTCTATCACTTATTGGCTTCTGTTTTTGCTGAAGTCTGCTCTTTTTTCTTTTTAATATAATGCATCTTTTCCCCCCTCTCCTTGGTTTTTATTTTTAATTTAATTTATTTATTTATTTGTCACTGGCTTTGAGCAGCTTGATTCTGATGTGGTCAAGTATATAAGTCATTTTATTTATCCTGTGAGGATTTCTGGGACTAAATGAATCTGTGGCTTGATATCTTTCTTAAAAAGTTCTCAGGAAGTTTTGTTCCTGTTTCATTTTCTCTTTTGTTTTACTGCAGCTTGAATTTTGCATTTATTACAATTCATCATATCCTTTATGAATCACTTTTTCCTGTATTTCCTAAACTTTTCCCTCTTAGGGCTCTATGCATGGTAGACAAATGGTCTGCTACCAAGCTATTCCTCTAATCCTTACATTTTATTTATTTATTTTTATGCATTTGGTACAGTGTCTCACTATGCAGCTTGGACTCGTAGTTATCCTCTTGTTTTCAGCTTTCCCAGCACTGGGATTACAAGCGTGGGCCACTGTGCCTAAACTTGGTGGGCCTCTGGGCTAGTACAGCATGTGGTTCAGGGAATTGAATACTTGTCCCTGAACTTGCCAAAGCAGGTGCTTTGTCCACTGAGCTATCTCACTGGCCCTTCTAATCATTATTTATTTCAGAGGATCTCACTAATTTGCCCTGACTGGCCTTGAACTCATGATTGTTCTATCTTAGCCTCTTAAGAAGCTAGGCCTATAGATGTGTATCACCATGCCTGGTTTCAGGATTTTTGGTTTTCTTGGCAAAGGAAGGAAGGGTTGGTTTTTTAAGGAGAAGGGGACAGAGTCTTGCTTTGTAGTGTAGGCTGGCCTTGAACTATGTAGCGCAGGCTGGTCTTGAACTTGCAGTGATCTTCCTACCTCAGCCTCCCAGGTCCTAGGATTTCAGGTGTCTACTGCCATGCCTGGCTGATTTTTCAATTCATAAATTATCTTTTTAGCTTCTTAAATCAACTGGTAGACCTATCCATAGTGTCTTATTACTATTGTATATTTGTCTCAGTTACTTTTCTCTCATTGCTGAGAGAAAAATACCTAACACCCAAAATAAAGAAAAAAAAGATCTATTTAGCTCATAGTCTGTGGCAGTTTCAGTCCATATCTGGCTGGCTCCAAGGCAGAGTGGCACATGGCAGAGGTCAGCAGTTCATGGCAGTGGAAAACAGCAAAACAGCAAGAGCAAAAAGGGAGGAGTGGTGGCTGTGGCAGCAGAGGCAAGCCTCTCTCCCGTCCTTACATTGCATTCAGGCTATGGGGCTGGTGTAGCCCTTATATCCGTAATCCCAGCATTAGATCTTTAATTAATCACAAACACTGGAAGCCTGCCCTAATGACTGCATAAGACATTGGCAGGGACAACTAGACACAAGCCATAACAATACTTAATTCTTCAGTTTCCATTTAGGTCCTTTTTTTGTTCTAAATCCTATGTTGAAATTCTTAATCTTGCTTTTAAACTTAGTAAAAATAAAGTCTGTTAGAATTCTATCTAATATTTGGGGCCCCTCTAGAGTTATTTTTATTATCTACTGTTTTTGCCAGTTCACATTCATGCTGTATTATTTCCTCATAGAGGAGATGCTACTAATTGCAAAAATTAAATATGAAACAATGGTTCTGGCAATAATTTGAGTCTATGATATCTTCCTTCAGAGAGGTCTTAAGGCTTTGCTTTTTTAGGAATCACTGGAATTCCAGGATTGTCTTATTCCAATTTCAGGAACTGGGATGATTTGAGGCTGATCCCTGTGAAGCTCTGCTTACATCTAACTCATCCTGCTAAGATTCATCCTTTCAGTTTCTCACCCTAGGGTAGGTTCATGAAGACTCCTTATTTTAGCCATATCTAAACTTTAACCCCTGTCCTTCCATTCAAAAACTCATTTTCCTAAGTCGGGTGTGGTGGCGCAGGCCTGTAATCCTAGCACTCAGGAGGCTGAGGCAGGAGGATTGTTGTGAGTTCGAGACCAGCCTGAGCTACAAAATGAGCTTAAGGCCAGCCTGAACTGCATAGTGAGACCCTGTCTCAAAAAGATAAAAAAAAAAACCTTATTTTCCTCTTTTACATTGACAAGCATACCCCAAGGGACAAGTAGTCACAAACACCCATTTGTTATCTGTTTGATGTTTGCAAGCAGATTTATTTTGTACTTTTTAGCTGTCTTCACTGTGAGAACTGGGCCAAGTTCCAAGAAGTAAAATTCTCCTTAACTTCTGAGCCTCAGTTCTCTCTAGATGGTGACCAGGGTGTGCCGGTTGGATTTCACAACATGAAACCGTCAGTGTTCTGGACATGAGAAGCCCAGTAAATGCAAGTCATTTTGGAATAAAGTAGAGTGAACAGGAGAAGAAAATAAAGTACATTTGAAACAAGTTCTTTCTGGACGTTTTCCTCTGAAGGAAAGCAGAAAAATAAGATGAGATGTAAAGTGGAATGATCTGGGTCAGGTAAGAATTTTTTTTTTTAATGTCTTTTTGAGACAGGGTCTCACTATGCAGTTCAGGCTGGCCTTAAGCTCACTTTGTAGCTCAGGCTGGTCTTGAACTCACAACAATCCTCCTGCCTTAGCCTCCCGAGTGCTGGGATTACAGGCCTGCACCACCACGCCAGGCTGGGTAAGAATTTTAAGACTGAAAGATACTAGAGTATGCTGTATGCTGATGAGAATGGTGTGTTGAAGAATGGGTTCTCCATTTTCACAACAGGTATTTTTCTCATGTAAATTAGTTCATTAACTTTCTGTGTCTGCCTGGTAGTTTTGATTAGCATAATCAAAAGCTCATGGGCCCAGCTCCTGCCAGCTTTAGCTGGTTTTTCTTATCAGATTCGAGGCCACCTCCATTTTTTTGCACTCATATTAGTTTTGGCTCTAGAACCCACTTCACATCCCAGTAATATTGAGGATTGAACCCAGATCCTTCACACTGAGGTACATCCCAGCTCTTTTATTTTGCAATAGTTTTGGTAAATTGCTAAACTGCCCAGGCTAGACTTCAATTTGAGGTGCTTCTGCTTCAGTTTCCCTGAGCCATAGGATTACAGGTGCATATCAGCATGCCTGGCTTCCCCATCCTCTCTTGCCCGATTAGATGCCCATAAAACTTCCTGCCACGTAGGCTAGTGGTTTCCAAGCTCTTCTACAGGAAGCTACCAGAGTATTTTCATTATGTAGAAATTTAAACATGTCCTTCTCCCATATAGTAATACCTCTTGGCCCTTCCATTTTTCTCGGACTGAAGTCCTAGTTTCTAACCTGTCTCTCCAGTTTCATTTCTGTCATCTTTGATCCCTTTCCTAGTGGGTGGCTGTGTGTGTGTGTGTGGGGGGGGTAAGGCCGGGTTGTCTGGGAAAGAGATGATGGAGTCGGCGAAGGTAGTGGTGGCGCTCGCCTGCTTAGGTTGGGCCTTTCCCTCCTGGGCTTGCTGTCTCCCTTGACTGCCAGGCCCTGGAGCAGCACCTGCACTTGAATGTCGGTTCCAGGTAGAAGCAACATCCTGGCCTGGTGAGCTGGGGCTGTGCTGCGCCAAGATCTTTGTTTCTACCTTGGGAGCAGCTTCGGGTTTCTGTCCTTTTTTTCTGGGAACTGTGCATGTGCCACGTGGATATCACAGCAGCCAAAGTCAACAAGAAAAACAATACCCGAAGGAAAATCTGGCTCCCTTATGTCTCAGACTGTGGTGTTCATCAAAGTTTCCATGTTTGTCATATGATCACACATGGCTCAGTATATGGATTTGTGTCTGTGTGTGTGCATGTCCCTGCTCCCCCTGTGTGTACCTCTCTGAGTTTTAGAGGGGAAGGCAAAGAGGGAAGGATCTGCATTGTGTCCTCTATCTGGGAATTTGTATAAGCCTGCGTGCTGTGTGCCTGTGTGCACCTGCGTGTATGCGTACACCCCATGTCTGGTGTGTGCTGCCTTGCAAGACACACAGTGTGAAAGCAAGTGCCATGGGTGGCAAAAGAAGTTACCTATAATCAAGGAGTTCAGAAAAAAAAGAATTAATTGACACACTGAAAGAACAGTAGGAGAGTCCAAGAGAAGTCTAAATCCTCAGGGTGAAAGAAAAGGGTTGCTGAGGGGGAATGTGCAAAGGGTTTGGAGTGATAAGAATGCACAGTCGAGGTCAGCTTGCACTTCTGTACCACACAGGAGGACCTGGGTTGTGTTAATGGTTATACATTAAAGGAGCCAATTTGATGTACTCCACTACTTTGGTCCTCACAGAAGGCCCATAATGTGTGAAATAAGAACAACTGTGGCCGGGCGTGGTGGCGCATGCCTGTAATCCCAGCACTTGGGAGGCTGAGGCAGGAGGATTGTTGTGAGTTCGAGACCAGCCTGAGCTACAAAGTGAGCTTGAGACCAGTCTGAACTGCACAGTGAGACCCTGTCTCAAAAAGACAAAAAAAAAAAAAAAAAAAAAAAAAAAGAACAACTGTGCTCATCAATTCCAAGAAAGAGGTAAAAGGTCACTGGAAAGAAATACATATGCTTCACATCAAAGGCATGGTTGTTACAATATTTGCTTTTTTTTGGGAACCAGAGATCAAACTCAGGACCCTGTGCTTGCCAGCCAGGCACTTATGCTGTTGAGCTATATCCCTAGCCCACTATTTACTTTTATATGTGGTTTAGCCTGTAAGAATGTTAGGATCGCTTAGTATGTGCTGGTTCAGAGAAGCCTGAGGGAGCAAGAGGCTAGGTTTACTGTAATTGTCCTGTAATTGGGTATTACTGTGTTTTCTGCCTTGTCAGCCTCCATGATTTTGTGTGTCCCTATGCTTCTTTGTTTACATGTATTCATTCCAAAATTCCATGATTTCCTTCATTTCCCCCTCAGTCCATTTCCATTCCCTTTTGTGGTCATGTCCTGAACCTTGTTATTAGCAAGAAAATTTCCATCTCAGAAATCTCAAAACCCAATGTCTTATGTTCTGAAATATGCTTTTATTTCTTTAGTCCTTTTTACACATCAACTCTCATCAAACCCGTCTTCTACTAGTTGATGCCTTCAGCCTTCCACAGTCCAGCAGTCCCCCCGCTTACAGGCCTAACTTCCTCTTCATCTTCACCTCCCTCCCACCCCCTTCACCCAGCAAATCTCCAAACGTCTAGCACAAGGCCACTACTGAAGCAAGACACTTGACTAGGTGGATCTGTCCACCTGAAGTTCATCATCTGCTGTCACAACTGATGGGACCTGACTTCACTCTCCCAGTTACATGGCTATATCATCCTTTCTCACCCCAGAGTGAAATGGTCTCAACACAAAGACCTTGTCTCATCTACCTCACAGGAAAAAAATGTGAGGTTCATAGGCATGAAGTTCCTCCATTTCCTGCCCCCCAAATATGTCTGTAGCTGCTTCCTTTCTCATCTCCTTTCCTGTACCTTAGTGTCCTTCCTCATAGTCAAGTCTAGACACTCCACAAAAAATCCACCCCAAACTGGGGATACAGCTCAGGGAATGTCCCATGGGGTGGGGATTGAGTCCCAACACTAAAAACAAAACAAAAAGCTGAAAAGAATCTCAGTTCCCTTTTGTCAGTCCTCTTTTTATTTTTTATTTATTTATTTATTTATATTTATTTATTTTTATTTTTATTTATTTATTTTTTTGGTCTTTTTGAGACAGGGTCTCACTGTGCAGTTCAGGCTGGCCTTAAGCTCACTTTGTAGCTCAGGCTGGTCTTAAACTCACAACAATCCTCCTGCCTCAGCCTCCCAAGTGCTGGGATTACAGGCGTGCGCCACCACGCCCGGCTTTCAGTCCTCTTTTTAAATCAGAAGTGATAGAAATCTCAAGCCAAAGCAGTTTAAGGAGACATAACTAGCTCATACAACCAGGACACTCCAAACTGTACCCTTTTGGGCTGGCGGGATAGCTCAGCAGTCTAAATCACCTGCTTAAGCAAGCTCAGACAAAGCACAGCAACCAAGGTTCCACCCCTGGCACCACATGCTTCCCCCCCCAGGGCAGGCTGAACTGGCCACAAAAAAAAAAAAAAAAAATTGTACCCTTTTATGAATAGCTAGGGCATATGATGACACTTGGACAATGTCTCAATTCTATGCCTGTTTCCTCATCTATAATAGGGGATATTTTAGTAGCCCCTACCACATAAAGTTTCTGTGAGGAGGAAAAGCAGTCAGAAACCTAGATGTGGTGCCCCTCACTTCTCTTTTACTCTATGTACCTGTTATTCTTTTCATTGTAGTCTCACTTTTTCTGCTCCCTATTATGTAACAGAAGTGATTGCTTATGACTCTAGTATTTTTCAGGCCAATTATAACTAGACTATTTGGTTCCAGTTCTTAGTACTCAGAAGAGACGATTCAATTCTCTTTTCTTGGTAGGTCAGTGCCTACCACTGGGCCATTCACAAATAGTAGAAAGAGAAATGCCTGGTAAAATTTGACTTTTGCCAGCCCACCTCTAGAAAAGATGAGAACATCATAGACACAAAGGGGCACTGTGAGCTTGCCCAAAAACTGTCTATTGCAATTAGAGAAATGAAGAATCTCCTTCTGTTCTAGGGATCAGGATAATATGGAGTCTTTGGCCATCCCACCCTTAACGTGCCTGATTTCATCTGATCTTGGAAGCTAAGCAGGGTCGGGCCTGGTTAGTACTTGGGAGAGAGGACAATATGGAAAATAAGGGTGTAATATTCCAATTGATCTAGTTAAAGAAAGGCTAAGCATTTCAGGTATACAAGTTTAGAATTGATTCTATGCCCTGGAGTCCCTGGAGGTTGCAGGAGTGGAAGGACTGTGCCATTTAAAAGGATAACAACATGAGGAAATCCCTGTGGGAAAGCACAGGAGCTGCTGGGGCTCGCCACCATGACCTGGCCCTATGGATTCTGTTTGCACAGATCCCAGATCAAAGGAGTGGCAGTGGAAACCTCGCATGCCACAAGTGCTAACAAGTCATAAGGTTGGAACGGGTCTCCCATGTGAGCCTCAGCCTTGTGGCAGGAATCCTTTTCTGTAAATGCAGGAGGTGCTGGCCACACACTCACTGTGGCTTTATGACATGGAGGCTAAATTGAGTAGGACATACAGGGATTCCAGCAGTCAGGACAAAGTGGAGGACCACAGGAGGACAGCCAGCCACCAACTAGTGGCACACTGGCAGAGTATAGTATAAACCCATCTGTAAGAGTAGCCTCTCATTAAAGAGGAAGGTAGGTTTTACTCCCAAACTGAACAGTTGAGATTTTATTCTGATTTACAGTGGTCACTTTTTCCTCGTGTTAATAAATACAAATAACAGGGCTTTGCCTTCTTAATGGATAATAATGATAATATGTCTTTGTACAGTTAGTTAATAAGTTTGGTTTATTATATTCCAAACACTGTTGTAAGGACTTTTTATTATTAACATATTTAATCCTTTAAAATTTAGAGGTAGATACTCATACCCATGTTTTACATGAGATCAAGGCACAGAGAAGTTGAGTGGTTTGTCTGAAGTCACACTGCTGGCAAGTGGCATACCTGGCCTTTTATACTGTGTAAATTATGGTTTTATTAGCTCTCAGTACTTTGGCTCTAATGCCAGTGCTTTGTCTTGCTTAGCTTCTTCTGGAGGCAAGAAACCATTTCTCACAAGCAATTTTAAGAGAAGGAGGAGTTAGCAAACAACAGAAGTGGAGTTAAAGAACTGAAAAGCTGAGCACAATGGCATGCTCCTGTAATCCCAGCTATTAGAAGTCTGAGTCAGGAACACTGCAAATTCAAGCCCAGCCTGGGAAATTTAGTGAGACCTTATCTCAGAATAAATAAAAAGCGTTGAGCCCATAGTTCATTGGTAAAATGCTCCAGCCCTGGGTTCAGTTCCTGGGAGGTGAGGGGACAGACAGACCTACACAATGGAAATAGAGTAGGCACCATGAGCCAGACAGATATTTAATTTAGGAGCCAGAAAATGGCTCTGGGGCTCAAAAGTCACTCCAGCACCCTCAGCAGCAAGAAGCGGTTCAAGGTTGTCACATAGTGGAGTCTGCTGGGCCTCCGGTGACACCACTCACCACATTTTGTGTGTCTGCTTCATGGTTCCTTTAGAGTGTATGTACCCCCTGGCTTTCCTTGGCTTAGTTCCCTCCCTGTCCCTGTCCCTGTCCCCCTCCTTCTCTCTCTCAGCTAAAGTTTCCTCAAGCTTCTTTCTTAGTCATCTCATGGCTTTGGGGTTTACTCCTCAGGATCTTTTAGCACCTGCCCCCAAGCACCTCGATCTCCCCACAGTTTTAAGACAATCCTGAGACACAGAGAAAGACTGAGTAGCTCAACTCATTGTTTGGAGCCAGCACAGATTGTAAGATCCCTGTGGTCACATGCTTTTGGGGCAAATACCCTCTTTTAGTCTATCTTGTAGGACTAGGTTGGGGACTGAAGTCCCAAGGTATAGAACATGGTCACCTATAGTTGCCCTTGTAAGCGCTGATGCCAGTGAGGTAGTTTTTTTAGAAGGTGCCTTGTGATACACAAGTGTATCCAAGTATTACACCTTCAGGTTAAATTTATTCTTTGTGCCCCAAACCAGTTTCATTTCCTTGTCTTTCTAGGAAGGTTTCTTTCCCTTCTCCTTCCTCTAGTTCTGTGGACCTGGATATTCTCCACTTACTTGGCTTTGCTAGTGAGGACAGCGCCTGCAGCCACTGATTCAGATATTGGTCAAAGAAGCAAAGGAAGGGGCAGGAGTCAGAAGAATTGGGTGTTAGCAAGCTCCAGACTCTCTTATTGTGAGATTTTTGAGTTCCTCTTTTCTACTTTCTAGTCAGGCAACTCCCTACTCATCTCACAGAGTTGCCCATATAGTCAGTCATCCCATTGGCTCCATCTCCTCTTCCTTGCCAGATGATCCGAGACTGTGGGTGGAAAGTGGTCACTCCGTAGTCCCAGGCCAACCACGTGATTCCATTCCCCTTACCAGTGATGGCTTCAGCTTTACCAAATGCATAGGCTGATACTGTCTCTTAAGTAAATGTTAGTTTAAAAGAAAAGTTAATAAATGAAAACAAGAGACAAAAAAAAAAAAAAAAAAAAAAAAAAAAAAAAAAAAAAAAAAAAAAAAAAAAAAAAAAAAAAAAAAAAAAAAAAAAAAAAAAAAAAGTCATAGCACTGTCCTGCTACAATGTAGTATATGGTTAGAGTTCTAAATTTCTGTGTAAAAATATGTAATTGTTTATTCCTATTTTTAAAAGTATTTATTTATTTATTTACTTATTTTTCTTTACGTTACGTAGGGATTTAAAGTTTAACATATCAATACTTGGTGGAAAATACCTGTTCTATGTTATGTCTAGGATGTTTGATATTCAGATAGTGAGGTTAAGCTCAACTGCCTCTGTTATAGGATAATAATGTCATTCATTAAGCTTCTCTTCTGGAGGGTTAACATCCTAAGTTTGCAGACCAAAGATTAGAGAAAAGAAGGGCTGCAATAACAGCCAACATTTTGGGCCTAGCCTTTCAAGGTCAGTGAAGACTCAGGACATAGGAGAACCTGTATTGTAACATCATGAAACTCAGTTGTATTGCAAATTTACTGATCAAGCAGATTATGGGGCCAAAGAGGAAAGTGACTGATGATGTAGAATGTACCTAAGGAGAGTCACAGGGAGAGAAAACATTCTTTCAGGCTTCCACAGAGAGCAAATTGATTAAGCAATGGCCGTGACTCATCCACATGGCTGAGACTGACAAAGAGTCTACAAAGTGCGATATAGGGTTTCAGGGTAAATACTGAGGGGATTTGACTGACCTTGTCAGATACAAAAGTTACATTTCTTGTTACATAGGTCTTGCTTTATCTTGGTCTTAATCATCCAGCAGAAAAGTATAAAAATAAGGTATAAGAAGTAAAGCCATATTTATATGCTGAGCTATAAAAAGCTCAATTCAACAACTTGTTAGTCCTACAGATAACCTACTACTATTATGGATTACTGGACTATACTGGATTATTTTGCTGAATTCATACACTTACAATATTTAAATGGTAAAGGAATACCCATCTCTGACAAAGCTAAACAAAACAAGATACAAATGAAGGACCATTTTGTATCTGTATACACAAAATAGTTAAAATAGATACACAGTTACTTTCTCTTAATTCAAGGACAAGAAAAATTTGTACTAATAGTGTTTGGATAGGATATCATGTCTGCATCTTGTACTATGAATAACCTCTGTGAAGACAACAATATGCAATGTATTAATTATTGAAACTGTCCTACTAAACTATTTTGAAACTGTCTCACTGCTATTTGTTTCTCAATAAAATTAATTAAAAAAATGTATAGGCTGCTGCCCTTGTTCATGCCTAGAAGTGGGAGGGCTTCTGGGAAACATTCTTGTCCCAATAAAAACTGACCCATGAAGAGAAATTCCCCTTTTGAGCTTGGATCAGGGATACATATAGTCACATTATAGAAGGGAGCAGGCTTATACTTAAGTAACTGAAAAACATTATTTTGTTCAAGTTGTAACAGTTTGTTTTTACCCATGTAAGTATACAGGAAAATATGAGGCTTCTTTGATGAGAATTTCTGCTTTCTTGCAAGAAGTCAAATTAAAAAGGAAAGCGTTTAGTTAAAAGATCTCAAGTCATATCCTGTCACAAGCCGTTAGAATTATATAATTTTTTCTGGACTTTGCCATATTATGTTAGGGGACATTGAAGTTCACCTGTCACCCCACTTTGACACTCAAATACTGACACTGCCATCTACTTCCTTTGTCCATTGAAAGAGGGTCTACTTGTCATCTCGCCTCCTTTCCTAATCTGTTCAGACATGGGGAGGCTGGGCTTTTACGATGGTAGTTTTTTTCTGGGTCTGTCCTTCCCTCTGCTGGCTAAAGATGTGAACTGCAGATTAGTGGACGGGTAAGAAACAACTTTGTAGAAACCGTACGTCCCTTGGGGTCATTCTAAGTTGATGTTCATTAGCAATCCTGTGAACTCAGTCTCCGAGTGTGGAGTGGGAAGACTCCTGAGGAGCACAGATGCTTGGTTTAGAGATTAGAGGTTATCTCAGTGTGTGTGTCTGCGTGCCAGTTTGAATGTATATATATGAATGGAGAGATGTGAGAGAGTTCATTTGTCTAGTGTTAGGAACAAAATTTCTTAGACAAACTGATCTTTAGCAACTGACAAAGCTTATCAACTTGCTAACAAGGGACAAGAAAGGGCAAAAAAGCTTATGCTTTTGCATATGGAAAGGGCACAGCGAACAGACAAATTATAGATTTGGAATACTTAAGATAACTCATCTAGTTTAGAGGAAAATCTCTCCTTTTTAGCTAAGTAAAGATGGCAGTGCGAGGGCTGAAGATATAGCTCAACAGTAGAGTACCTACTACGATGCATGAGACTCTGAGTTTGATCCTTTGATCACAGAAAGATTGCAGTTTCACTACATATGGTAACAAAAATGTCAAAATCCACCCTGTTATGACAGAGAAAACATGTGCTTTCCAGGCAGGCACAATGGGGTTAATCAGAGATTTATTCAATATATCTAACAAGCAGAAGGTGAGGATACATCTGTGCCTGCCAATGATAACAATAATGTTTAATTTCTCTAGGACAGTGTCTTATTGATATGGAGGCATAAGCCATAGGCAGGGCAGCAAACCAGCTCTGACTTTTTACATGGCTGGTTGACACCAGGAATTTTCTCAAGCAGCAAGGAATGTGCACATAGATACAGTTCCTGCTCCTTGACTCCCACAGCTTATACCTTTCTTCCATTCCTTGTTTGCTTGTGTTTAGAAGTCTTTTCCTGAAACTAAAATGACCAGGGCTAGAATTCAAATGAGTTAATTTTTCAGGTAACTGATGTTTGCACGTTTAAGTCCTATAACTTTCTTTCATGCTGGAGATTGAAGTCAGGGTCTTACACATGCTAAGCACTCACTTTGCCACTGATCCATACATCCAGTTCCTTATTCTTATTTTTTAAAATTTTTATTAATATGTGTTTGTAGCACATAATACTTATATTGATTATAAGGAGTTGGTACATGTATGTAATACATTTTAATTGTTTACTTTCTTCCTTTAGTCTTAAATTCAAAAAGGATTTTATTGTCACATAATGATTTCTGTTCTAATGATGCAGAAAAATGAGAAGATTAAATATTAGTTTAAATCCCATCACCAGATAATACTAGGTGAACAAATAGTTCTTATAGAAATACACAAATGAGGGCTGGGGAGATAGCTCAGCTGCGTAAGTGCCTGCCTGGAAAGCACAAGGTCCTGGGTTCAGTCCCCAGTACCATCAAACAAACAAACAAAAACACCACAAATGAGATTAGGTGGATAAGTAGAAGACAAATGAGACAGTTCTACAATACTTTTCAAAATAAAAATTGAAAGAAAGACAGCATATATTTATTCTTGGCCAGATCTTTTAAAAAATGTACTCAGCAGCTACACTCTCCTTTTTTTTTTTTTTTTTTTCAGTGCCAGGGAGGTAAGGGGCCTCACAGCAGCTCTGCCACAAACTTTGTCAAGCAGGAACTGTGCAGTTTCCCTCACAGGTAGTCACTGAGGTTCTCTACCTAAGGCTTGAGGCTCTTAAGTTACTTCTTGCAAGGAGGAAAGAATCTGATACACTGCTCCTCAATGAAACCATGACTTAAATCCTACCTCAAGATTTAACTTTAACTATCTTTATTATCTGATTACAAATACACACACACACACACACACACACACACACACACAAGGAAAGGATAAAGGCAAAAAGAAATTGCATTGTGCTGACACAAAGACTTGAAATTCTAAGGGTCAACTGACATTTAAAGGAGACTACTTACTGTGGGAAGTCTTAATAAATGTTTAGTTAGTATCACTTCAGCATTAAAATGTACAAAAACACTTCTCCACAGAACTGCCCCCACAGCTGATGGAATGCTGAGGCATGGGTCAGTGAATCTGGAATAATGAGTTCTCTCCGTGCTTGTGTGAAGTAACAAGCGGCTACTCCTGCCAAGTGCAGCCTGCAGCTCACAACTTAGCTCAGCTGTGGAACTGAGTGGAGAACTTG
This sequence comes from Ctenomys sociabilis, assembly GCA_004027165.1. Lineage (NCBI taxonomy): Eukaryota > Metazoa > Chordata > Mammalia > Rodentia > Ctenomyidae > Ctenomys > Ctenomys sociabilis. Next base: position 1,320 of record PVKA01033876.1, on the reverse strand, counting down.
GGAGAGACAGGCACAGTCAGAGTCTGGTCACTTGACTTTATCTCCACAGACCAGTACTTGAGTATTGGATTTGCCTTGTGCACCAGTTTCTTCGGCAGCCTGCCCAGCTCTCCTCCTTCTTCTGTTCCTCTTCCTGCTGCCTGGCTTCCTCCAGCTGCTGGGCTTTCTGGGCTTCCACATCAGCCATTCTCTTCTCCAGCTCCTGTCACTCTTCGGCTCTCTTTTCAGTAGCCAACTGTAAAGGTTCCTGAAGTAGAGAACCTGAAAGGCCCTCAGCAACTGTTTTTTTTTTTTTTTTTTTTTTTCTTTCTTTCTTGAGAACAAAGGCCTCCTGGGAGGTGACCATGTTTAGATGAGCCTTGAAGCTAGCTGTTTCTTTCTGCTGTTCCAGTTCTTTCTCCAGCTGGTGCTTCCATGTTGGAGCCTTCTTAGCACCTCTTCTGTAGGTCTTCAAGTCAAACGGCTCAGTTTGGGTTATGTTCTTTATCTTCTCTGGCAGATTAATGCTATCGAAATGAGGTAAGGGAAGTGCCTTCAACTTTGGTACCTCCCTTTCTGCAATTCTTTTCTTCTCCTTCTGTAACTGGCAGTTTTTGTTCTGAGAATCAAAGGATAAAGGGCATATTTTCTACAGTTCTTGCCTCTGGAATATGGCACTTAAAAGGCACCCCATAATGTGGCACAGGTTGGGCTCTTATCACTGCTGGTTCATCCTCGTTCTCATCTTCTTTGCTAGGTAGTCAGATTCTGTCCTTCAGTGCAAAGGCTGGAGACTTGGGGATGGTGACTAGAAGGACTGTCTTTTCAAGCATATCCACAGCACCTTTCAAGATCTTTTTTTTTTTTTTTTTTTTTTCTTTTTGAGACAGGGTCTCACTATGCAGTTCAGGCTGGCCTTAAGCTCACTTTGTAGCTCAGGCTGGTCTCGAACTCACAACAATCCTCCTGCCTCAGCCTCCCGAGTGCTGGGATTACAGGCATGAGCCACCATGCCAGGCTTCAAGATCTTAATAGGGCAAGGTTTAGAAGGAAATTCAGTGTTCATCCTCTGACTTCTTCTTTGCCTCTCAATCCTGGATTCTTAATCTGCAAATCAAAGCTGACAGGCTGAGTGGGTAGTTTCACAGGTGGTCTCTTCAGAAAGACAGGGTCACCTCCAAGAATTCTGGGATCTGCCTGGCAAGTGCAAGGTCTTGAGTTCAATCACCGGTACTGCAAAAAAAAAAAAAAAAAAAAAAAAAAAAAAAAAAAAATTTTGGGATTTATTTTTTTTTCTTAAAATTTTTTTTTTTTTTTTTTTTTTTTTTTTTTTTTTTTTTT
>PVKA01033875.1:0-23966 GCA_004027165.1 Ctenomys sociabilis | reverse complement strand
ATAAATGGGTCAAAGCCAGATTGGCTTCCAGCCTCTGTTGCAGCTGAATAAATGATGCCCATTCATTCTCGCAAACAAATGGCTACTGCTCACTCCACTTCAGATTGTAAACTGCTTGGTTTTGCCCAAACCTGTTTTATTTCTTTGCTGTGAAAAACCCACTGAGACACCCTAGTTTCATTTTCGAGAGACCTTGGTACTTACAGCAGCAGAACACAGAGAGCTTTTAAAGCAAGAAGAAGATAACAAAACATTAAAGCCAAACCACCCAACTTATTCCATCCAGGTTTCTGCTCTTCTCCAGGCAATATCAGCAGCATGTGGTAGCAGGGAAGGTGGCCTGGCACAGGCTACCTTCCACTGAGGAGGTTCAGTTGGATGAGGCCCAAGTGAGGAATATTCTTAGAACACATACAAAGCGATGGCTTAACTCCAGGATATTGTGCGTATTCCATGGGTTTGAAGGACAAGCAAATGTAACTCAACAGTATGCACTGTTGGGAACCTGCGTGGATTGCCTGCTTCATCTGTGGAAGTTTGAGCTTTAACCCAATGGACAGTGGACTATTTTTAACCTCCTTGGGAAGCAGTTTTTTCAGGCCTGTGGGAGAATAGTGAAACTGAAGAAGCACAGAACTCTCTTCTGGTTCAGGCAGAGTTGTGTCTGATTGCACAGCATTGTGTACCACAGGGAAAATGGAGATGTGTCATAGCTCTGACTGCTTAACTTCCTGGGAGATGCTGATGGTCAGTTCTCACCACTGCTTTAGGACAAGTCTGGAGTATCAAGTGGAGTCCAGCAGGGAAATAGAGACAAGCTATACACTTCACTAGGAAAAAACTTTATAAAAGTTTTTTCAGTTTACATTCAGTGCAAGTGGCCTATAATCATTTTAGGGGTAATTTACAAGCAAAGCCATTTCCTACTCTGGGATAAGCTCTCCTTTGTTTTCAGAAGCATTTAAGGAACAGCTTTGGTGATCTCTATGTCACAAAAGAAATCAAATGTTACACTTTTGGAACCAAAACAGGACTGGTACAGATTTATATCTAGATAATCCCAGCACTTGGGAGGCTGAGGCAGGAGGATTGTTGTGAGTTCGAGACCAGCCTGAGCTACAAAGTGAGCTTAAGGCCAGCCTGAACTGCATAGTGAGACCCTGTCTCAAAAAGACAAAAAAAAAAAAAAAAAAATAGATATTAATTTCATAGAATGTCAATTTGCTCATTTTATCCTTCAGACCTTAAAATTTCTTTTGGGGTTTCTAGCTAAAACCCAATTGGATACATACTGTAGTTTTCAGTTACTCAGAAAACATATTTATGGAGTTTTTTGTTGCTCAGCACTTAGGAAAACTAGCTGCTGTATGCAGACCACATTATGGCACGTGTTAGTGCTAGAGTGATCAAAACGCAAGGGGTGCTATTCACAAAAGACTTGATTCTTCAAATTGCTTAGACATGCTGCGTCCTTCAGGTACCAAGAACAGAGATCCATAAACCATTGGCACACAGGGCATAGGAATTTGATTTCACAAACTAAGTTAGAGTTTGTAGAAAATTGTAGAAAGTGTATTAACAAATGAATAATTATTGACAAAATGTGCAAACTGCAACCGTTAAACATGTGCTGCATTGCTGAGACTGGCCATGTCCAGTGGCTCATTTTCCCTTCTTAAGCTGTGACTTTCTGTCCAAATCTTCAACAAATTAAACAGAAACTTTGTTGTCAGTTGTAGTAAACTACTCAGATGAAGGTGTCTGTCTGCACACTCATTCACAGTTTCTGTCCTTTATTTAATAATGTAATAATGTTTGGTGAATTCATTATGAAAATCTGCATAGACTAGACCCAGTGAACTGCTCAAATTATAACTTTAAAATGTTTGTTCATGTGACACATCCATTGACAGAGATATTTTATTGAATTATTGAGCAGCTTAAACAACATTTTCCTTGTCATAGAAAATCTACAGTAATTTTTCCTTTGCGCTGCCTGAGATATTTTCAACACAACTCCCAAATGTGACGTTCATGGTTGCGAGAGATAGAGCTAAAGAAATGAGATATTTCATAACTACCAGGATGATGCATTTGCTGTATAATCCATCAGCCTTTAACTGACTCTGGGGCCTATGGAATACATTCTAAAGCTCTGGGAATTTGGCTGTTCCCATAACATACTTGGACACTCTTTACTGCTCACAATAAACCTCAGGCATAAACATTGTAGAGAAAACTAGATGAAAAGAAACCCATTTGAGTGAAAATTGACTTCCCTTCATAAGTGTTCAAGGTAGAAAGATATTTGCAATACACAATAATTTTATTACTTAAACCCATTCATGGTCATTATCGTCAAAGGCCCTGACTTCATGGATGTTGCCTTACACCTAAAAGACTAGCTAAGCTATTAAAAAATAAAAAGTCAGGTTGCAACAAAATAAATGAATCAGGAGCAAAAATAGTGCCAGTACATTGCTAGCTAACAGATCCTATTTTGAAAGGTGGATGTGTATGATGTTTTCAGAAGATACCCCCAATGCTGTGCTGCTCCGCTGAAGCAGGAGAGAGGGCTACAGTTAACAGCTCTTCAGCAAGGGCGCAGTCTCACAAGTGCATGTCTTGCATGTGTCAGCGACCTGCTGCAGACTGGCTCTCATACACAGCTGCTCACACACAGCACCCATTCTAGGTCCCTGGAATCAAAGTTGCCTTCAGCTGGAGCTTGGCTTGCTCCCGCAGCAGGAGGAAGAGAGTGCTGTCTGTGAATGCCTCCCCCTGAGAGAGGAACATCACCCAGTTCACATGAGTCACATGACCTAGGCTGCCATCAGGAAATGAGGGACCAACGTTCCTGTGTGTCCCATGCTGTGAACATGAATTTTGTCCATCACAAACAGTATGACTAAGGCAGAGATTGATAATTCTCCAACTTTATTGTGAACCTGATAAGAAAAAGAACCAAACAATTGGTCATTGGTTTCATTCATTCAACAAGTATGTAGAAGTAGCGAGTAAACATTGAAGAGTGCACAGTCTGGGAGATGACAGACTGATGACAGTCTTCTCAACAAATCAGTCTAGGCTCTAGTGAAGGTTGTCATGCAATGAACTGGCCCTTCTTCAGGCCTTGGAAAAAAACACTTAAATCTATTCTTTACTCCCATGAAAATTAAGTCCTTGTTACAAAAGGAGTGTCTATATTGCCCTAATAAACCAGCATCTTTTTCCCAGTCAAGTTGATTTTTATCATCAGATCCCTATGAACCACACCTGGGCTTTGAACTTAGTCATCCTAAATCTAAAGATGATGTCTCACAAAAGGATGAAAAGGCTGTTGCCAATTAGCAGGAGACAAGCAGCAGTAGAAAAGCAAAACGAGCCAAGATCATTTATTAGAGAAATTGGAATGGCCTTCAGATCCACACAACATTTATTTTAAATGAGGTTCTGATATTGCATATTGTGAGTTCTCTTTTATATGCCTTGGTGCCATGTTTGCTTAGGCAAAGCAATTTTTCTGCCCTTCTGCTTTCTGGGTCATCCTGATTGAGACAAATCAAATCGCTCTCTTTCTTTCATACATCATCGTTTAAGATCACCAAAAGTCCTTGTTCTGGAACCTGCCCCTGTCTTCTTTTACAATATCAGTTTATTTCTGAACAGCACTCATGAAGGAGAACACTTTTACAGGTTAATCAGAGAAATGGCATCGGCTGACAGCAATAGCAAACTTATTGACTGGAGCGAAATCTCAGGAATGTGTGTGTCATTGGCTCCTGCATGGAATTATTTGCCAAATCGGAGAGCTTTGATTCAGCTGGAAGAGAACAAATTCATAAATTATTTATGTGTAATGAGGCAGGAAACCAATGACTTTGTAAGTTGTATTCTAAAGGATTTTGACCTCAGAAAACTCCCCAAAGCCTCCCAGCATCCATTTCTGCAAAAAACGTTTGTCTGCGCACTTGAAAAGCTGAGCATTTCCTTTGCTCAAGTTTCACAGCTCCTTGAGTGCTAGAAAAAAAGGCCTCAAACAGATCTGAGGAGAAAACTAGAGACAACAAACCACCTTAACTGATCTCTCACATACAGTGCAGAACTCACAGCTGACTATAGTGCAAGGTGAGTGAGTATGTTTCCTATTATTTGGAAAAACCAAATTTTCTTTATTTAGTGGTCTTCAGAAAACATTAAGAGTTTACTCTCTGTAAGGATTCAATTGAAGGAATCCTCACCCACTCTTTTGCTAGGCCTTTTAACAAAATAAAACAGAAGTTTCAATAGATGATAGACAGAGAGAGAGAGAGATTATTTTGGGGGATACCAGGCATTGAACTCAAAACCCTGCACTTGCCAGGCAAGTGCTTATTCTACTGAGCTATCTCCCTGGTCCCTCTATATTATTCACTTTAAAAAATAAAAACCAAAACTTTTTTTTTTCAGGAATTTTGAGGCATGGGATGCAAAATGAATTCTGAGAGTATTTTTGGAAGAAACTAAATTTAGAGGTTTTGACATGACAAGGAAGTGACCAGGTACCAAAGCTGCAGCGTGTATAAGTAGACAACTCAGAGATCATTGTATTTACTTAGCAAACTATAGTCACTGTCTGTGATTCATCGCCATTTGTTAAAATTCAGGGGTAATTGGTTGTTATGAATTAAATGTGACATCCAATCTCCAGTGCCTTTCATTCTGGCTTGTCATCCACTGCCCTAATGACTACCAAGAAATCCAGCAGCTCTCTGATTTGTGAGAATTTGAGGAAAAAGATAGGATAGTATGGCCCTATTCAGAGCAGTCCTTAAATCTTGTCAATTTTCATTTTCATGATCTTTCTCTGTCTCTATTTCTTTTTCTTTCTTTCTTTCTTTCTTCTACTTGGTCTGTCAATTAGAGACAGATTTCATATTAACATATTTCTCCTCACAGCTCTATTTTCATTTTAGATATTTTGTTTCTATACAGTTGCAAATTCATTTCCTTTGTGAATTGAACTTTTCATCATTAAACAGTGAACTCCTTTCTCTACCAATTCTTTTTTGCCTTAAAGTATATTTCTTTCTCCCCTTTTCTGAACCCTTTGCCACTTGTAAACTATGTATTTATTTTTAAATCTAAGCTAACAAGCTTTGAATTTTTACTGAAGCATTTAGTGCAATTAAGTCTACAATATTTATTTTTTTCCATTTATTTTTATTTTATTGAAATACAAATGTCAATCAGACAGTTTCAAAACACCATAACCATACAGAGTCGATGAAATAATACATTGCAAACTGTTTTCATAACATTTTGGTATTATACAAGGTGCATACATGATATTATATTTACAGGTTTTTATATAGCTGAATTATATAAAAGATTCAATAATTATTTACCTAGTGGATGACCATAGCACTAAAAGCCGACATAATATCCTGTCCCACTTGACAGGTGTAGACAAAGGAATGGTTGTAGAAAGAAAAAATCATCCTGTGTGTGTATATAGACAGTACAGTTGGGATAGATAACGCTGTGCTTCTACATAATTCTATGAGAGGCAAGATCTGCACTAATGGTGGTGGGACAAGTCTACAATATTTAGTTCCTCCATTGCATTTTGTGATTTCTATTTGTCTCATCTTTGCAGTCTGATTTCTCTTCTTGTAGATCAGTTGAGAATTTTTTGCTTATTCTATGATTTCTCTTTTAGCATTTAGAATCTACTTTATTATTTAATTTTAAGTGATCACCCATGAAATTTTGATATCCATCCCAACATAACAATTTCAGCTGTAACAACTCATATAATATCTAAACCTCACTGTGGATAAGCACAAGGACCTTAGAATGCCTTAATTCTGATAATTCTTCCCACAAATTGCTAGTTTTACTATGGGGTAACTCAGTTCTCCTGTGTGTGTGTGTGTGTGTGTGTGTGTGTGTGTGTGTGTGTGTGCATGTGTTTTAACTCTTACCACATTTTAGATAATTATTATCTTAAAATAGAACTCTTGGATGGAAGCCACCGTACTTTTACCACTTTCTTTGGTTAGCATTCTTTCTTTCCTAAAACCATCCATTAGGAATCTCTTCATTTCTGTGCAATACATAGCATAGGTTTTCCTTTACAGAGGCTTTTATTTGAAAATGATTTTACCCTTATTTTTATAAGGCATCTGCATCCAGTACATAGTTCTAAGTCAATAGTGATTTTCTCTGAATACTCTGGTGCTTGATTTTCACATCTCCTGGCTTCTGTTCTTAGCATGGATACATTTGCTACCAGTCCTTCCTTTATGAATCCCCTTTATTTTCTTTGAAGCTACCTTTTATTTCATATTTGCTTCATACTTGTGGTAATTTCCTTGTAGTGTGTTTGTATAGATTTCTTTTTTGAATTTATTTTGCTTAGGATATATCGGGATTTCTGAATTTTGTGATTGCTTTCTTTCAATATTGTAGAAAACTCTCTATGTCATAATCACTTCATCTTTTCTTTTTAAGTACCAGGGATTGAACTCAGGACCCAACACTTGAAAGGCAAGCGCTTATTCTACTGCGCTATCTCCCCAGACCTAATCTTTAAATGTGCTTCCTTCTCGTTCTTTACTCGTTTCATCACTGAACAGACACTACACTTTCACTATAACTTCTTGTCTATCAAGTTTTCCTTATCACTTGTTATATCAAGAGTAATTTATTGAGTTTCACTTTTCAGTTTATTGGAGCTGTTTTCTGTTATATGTAATTTACCATTAATTCAATCCACTAGATTTTTAGCTTCACTGATTGTACTTTTATTTTCTAACAATAATTTTCTTTTCACATGCATTTGGCCTATGTGTAACAATATATTACACAATTTTCACATTCCTGGATCTCACCTTTTCAATTTTTCAACACATTTACTTTATATTTTGTGTCTAAAACTTCTAATGCTTGAAGTTTGTTGGTGAGATCTAGTATTTCTACAAATTCCTGCAAATAGTTTTGCATTGCCTGTATATGTTATTTTATTTGTATTTGTTTCTGTTTTGGTATTGTGTGAGAAAGAGATTATGTGCCTGGGAACTTAGTGGGAGTCTTCATGGCTTACGCTACATATTATTTCTAGTTTACTCTCATAACAAGGTTTTACCTCTTGGACCCCAGGGTTATGTTGTAGTCTCATCACATAGAGAAGCCTATTTTAGTCTCCTCTGCCTAACTGCAGACTAAAAATTGATGAAAAGCAGAGCTCAAGGCCACGTGGGTCTGGAGAATATCCACAGGGAAAAATCCGGCGTCAGCACTTTGTTCCATTGTTGGGTTCCCTTTTTCACTTAGCTTTTGGCCTTCAAAGATTTCTCTCTTTCTTACCAACTCAGAGATTCCTTTAAAACACTTCTCTGTAGCTGTGTCAGTTGACTTAATGGGGAGGGGGCACTAATCAGTTTTATTTGCTTCCCAGAAAACATACAGATAAATGAAAACACAGGTTCATACAAGTAACTTGTTCCACCAGCTGTGTACTACATTCCCCTAACTTGATGAAGCCTCCCACCATTTGAGATCAAAGGGCTATAGTGGTTATCTACTCGTATGCTCTGTGTCTGATGAGTTTTCAAGAAGCCTTGTTTCATGGGGCCATCAAATGCATCACTTAATGCCCATCTGGATACACCCTAAACTTCTGGTCCATGAAGTCAATGTTCCCATCTCTGCAGCTCCATACCTTGCAGGCCTTGGCCTACTGAGCCATCCACCTTAGAAGCAAGGTTCCATTGCAAGACCTAGGCTCTTAGTGCTGCAAGATTCTCAAGAACTTCCACTGATGAATTTCTCTCAAGGACCATTTTAAATAATCTAACATCATACACTCTGACAGCTACCAACCATCAGAAGATAAACTCAGATGTACTCTTCAGCCTGTTCTTTTGTTGACACTTAGTAAGACCTTCCTACACCTACTTACCAATCCAGGTCAAATAGGCAAAAGAATAGCAGACAGTACTCACTAGGACTCTTCAGAATGTACAGGTGAGGGGTCATTAATGAGACTTTCATGGACAGTAGGCATCACTCAACTAGTTATTCAAATGTTTCTGCAAAATATTAAACTCTACACTGTCTGTTAGCTAAGACTCCAACCTAGTTAATCTAAACCTTTCCTAGCACAGGTATCCAACACTTAGCAGCAGGGATATGTCCCTTGTGAGGCAATTAGGGCATTGTACAAACATCACACTGTGCACTCACACAAGCCCACCTGGTGTACATCGGTCTCCCACTTGGCCTCTTGATGGAATCAGAAGATACAGTCAATGTCAGATTCCTGAGGTTGGGGCTGATGTCACATAGCATTCTGCTTTATAGTAAGTTTTTAAAATAAAATTTTAAAAGTACACTCTAAATTAATGATAAAAAGCATAACATAACAAATGCATACACCAGAGACATGGCAACATGTTATCAAATGCTACATACAACAGTTATCAAATGCTGTGTGCCACATGTACTTGTACAAACTACCAGTCATACAGCTGGCAGCACGGGCTTGTGCAGCATTACCACAGCATGTGACAAAGGCTTGGGCATGCGGTGCTGTGATGTCACCAGGGCCCTGGAATTTCCAACCCTGCTACAGTCTTATGGAGCTGCCCTGGCACCTGGGCTGTGACTTCATTTCTGCCATGAGTGGGAAAGTGAGCAGTTTCACTCTGCACATGCTGTACTGCTTTCACAGAATACTCAGACGTGTGCATCGATCAAAATCCTTGGCCTTGCGGGCCAGTGCCCACATATGAAGTGGCTACCAGAGGTGGTTTAGATCCTCATGTCTCCCAAGGGTACATGTGCTAAAGCCTTGGGGCCCAGGCCATGATTGCTGTTGGAGTTTTTAAGAAATCGGGCTTAGTTGGAGCAACTTCTGTCACTGGGGGAATGCCTTGGAAAGGATATTAGTGTTCTTGTGAAAGATTCCCCACCCCTTCCTTCCCTGCTGCCATGGGGTACAGAGGCCTCTTCCATCATGAGGAACTGTACTGGCCCCACCCATCACCCAGGCCCAAAGTAACAGAACCGAGCAACTATGGGATGAAACCTCTGAACTGTGACCCAAAATAGACCTTCTCTCCTTCTAAGGTATCTTAGGGTTTTTGTCCCAGTGATGCAAAACTGACTGACACGATGCCAGCTAGATGGGCTGTTGTAGCACACAAAGGCATTTTAGTTCATTCATTGATCATTTATTAGTTTATTAATTATCTCTGCCTCAGGCAGAGAGAAGGCAAGTGCAAGTGGGGGGGAAAGTGTTTGGACTCACAAAGCCTGTTGTCATGGAGTCCAAATGAGACCCAGGGCATCAAGAGAGAAGCCAACCCCACATAGCTGAACAATGTTGCTCCTTTTAGCTATGCCTCCTGCCCCTCTTGGGTGCTCTTTGAGGACCCTGCCTACCCCACTGGGAACATATCCCTTTTAGTTTCCACAAGGTGCAGTGTAAGTGCTTTGAAAGCACAGCAGAAGACAAAATTCTGGCTGGGACAATGAGGAACTTCTTCATCTTGTCTCATTTTCTGTTTACAAGGTGTTTGTGACAATGATACAAGGCAATGTGTATAAAGCTGCATATTGGAGCAGCTGGTCACACGAAACCTAGATATCCGTGATCATACCAGTAGACTAAGCATAGCTGTTAGTGTTAATCATATTCATAAGCAAGAACAACATTTCAGCCCTAGGATTTCAATCCTTTGCTGCTCCCAGGTGATAACATAAAGCCCATGGGTGACACCCCTACCCCAGCCCTGGTGTCTAAGACCCTGGCTGCTGCCTTCTCATGCCTCAGGACTAAAGATGTGTCCATAGGCTGTATCACTGAGGATGTGGTGAGAATGGGGCACAAACACAGCTTTAACAAACACAGCTTCTGGCACCATTGCCAAATACCATTAACAATGGAGCTTTCTGAGATGCTGCCACTGTAGCATTGAGCTACAGCAGGCTCACAACGGAGACTCCCAGGGTGCACGTTTGGGAAGCTGATAAGAGACTCAAGTTACAGGAAAGCACTTCAGAAGGATGGAGCTAATGGGTGGGTGGAAATAACAAGCAGAGGGATGGAGTGCAGAGGGGCAAGGGACTCATCCCCAAGAGTAGCGTGTATACCCGTGGTCTCCTGTCACCATGGAGCACTGCCACTGAGAAGCTTTGCAAATGTTCAAGCCCAGCCAGGTAGAAATTCTGGAAGAGGACATGAAAACCACAAATTAGGTGGCAGAATTGGATGTGAAGGTGAATAGCATTTGAAATGGCCAAAAAAAAAAAAAAAAACCTCACTTGAAGGTGAACACAGGGACAAGTCACTGACTATAATTTAACTGTAAAATGATCAGTGCTTAGAGAGTAGGTCTGACTGTGGGGAACGACAAGACGAATCTTGTAGCTATTTTTACTCATACCCCACCCCCACCCCGCGTTCATTTCTGTCCTTTTAAAACAGGAGGACAGAGACCCAGAGTTAAGACTTGTCACACAAAGAAGAGGCCCATACAGCCTAGTTTTCTTGTTTTTCCTGGATTTACATAGGTAAACCTAATTATCCACCTGCCTGTCCTATACACATGATGCAATTCCTGACTGCAGCCGGGTTTGCCTTCCAGCCTGTTCATTGGAAGAGACAAAGGGTGTTCACTCACTTTCCTACTTTAGAGCTCCAAATATCTGGAACCTGCTCATTGGCACTTCTTCTGAGACTTCTCCAGCTGCATCTCTGCTTCCCAGGGGCCTGAGGCCACCATCTTGCTAGCTCTGGGAGGTGGCGTCACCCCCGATGCCAGCCAGAGGTAAATTGGGCATCTTATTGTGTTCACCACTATCTGTCTCTTCTTCACCAGCCACAACACTATGTTTGGGAGGAGGGAAGAAAGCCCTTTTGATTGGTAGTAAAAGTGATGGCTCTATTGATTTAGAATGGTAAGAGGCTTTCAGCATAGGTTATTTAAAATGCTCATGAGACTTGTAAAAAGCCCCTTCAGGATTACTGACTTTGGTTAAAATCCCTATTTCATATTTCAGTCTTCTGTGTCCAATCACTGCATTATTTTGAACTGAGGTCAGCTCCTTCCCAAACCTTGTGAGTCGGTGTGACTCAAGCTGCTTCTTGGTTTACCAGAAGCACCAAAGCCACTTGAGCCTGGGACTGGCTCACATAGGCTCTCAGAACAAGGTTTTTTGTTTAGTAGAAGGAACAAGATGGCAATGAAGCCAGAGCATGGATCCTGGAAATGGTCCTTACTACAAATGTGGATGCCTCCTTTACTGCCTTAGCACAGGGAGCAGAGCTGGGCAGCCTCAGGCCAGATGTGCAATCACCGTCTCTGCCAGGGATGACGTTTGAGAGCATCTGCTCAGGGGTGTTGGACAGGCGGGAAGGACCCCAGGTCCAACACCATCACTTTACCATAGAGGAAATTAGAACCCGGAAGGATGAGATGAACGATAGAAGAATCACACTGACTTGGAGTTCAGCATGTATTTTGAATTTCAACTTCCAATCCAGTACTATATCCAGAAATTCATTTTTAGAGCATAATATCATTCCAACTGCCATAAGCATGCTTGTTTTCTTTCTTTCTCTTTTGTTTGTTTATCTGTTTATTTGATGCAAGGTTTCATTATACAGTTCAGACTCAGCAGTGCCATACTGGAGATCAAACTCGGGTTCTTGCAATATAAGAAAGGCACTTAGACAACAGAGCTATCTCCATGCCCCGAAAAACAAGGTTTTAATACTACTTTCTTCACTAAGACAAGAAATTTTAGAAATTCTGTATATGTGTGTACATTTCAGAACATAAAAAAATCCACAAAAATAATTACCAAGAAAAAAAAATAAAATAAAATTGAACATACTGGATTTACTGTTCAGGTGCACTGTTCATCTTTTCTTTTATAGAATGTCATCTTTAGAGCAACTTTAGACTTATAAGAAATTCCTGCTCCTAACAGACAAATAGGATGTATCATACCATGAGACGGTATATTTGCTACAATCAATAAACTACAAGGACCATCGTTTTCCTGTGTGTGTGTGTGTATGTGTGTGTGTGTGTGTGTGTGTGTGTGTGTGTGTGTGTGTGTGTGTGTGTGTGTGTGTATTTGGTACAGGGTCTCACTACATGGCTTGCACTCATAGTGATCCTCCTGTATCAGCCTTCCCAGCACTGGGGTTACAGGTGTGTGCCACCATGCCCAGATTGGGTGGCCAACAAGGGCAGCGTAGCAAGTGGCAGGACAATCCTTTTCAATAAAGCTCCTATCAACCCCTTAATCACATCTCTTGCCTGTATTTTGTCATCTTGCAGGTAAAATGTAAAGCATCAGAACCTTTGTTAGGTTCTCTGACTTTTCCTTTTTTGTTAAAATGGGGAGGGACAGGACCCTCCAGAAGAGGAGAGGACACCTCAGCCCTTCCCAGTTTGCAAAGGCAGTGGGCAGCCTGTGAGCAATGATGGCGAGCTCCACCTCCTCCTGCGAGATGTCTAGAGACACAGGCCCAGGCAAAGGCCATCTCGCATCATCTCACCAACAGCGGCTTCTGCCCAGCGAAGTCGTGCCTGGACCTTAGCGTCTACCACCACACACATAAGCAGGCAATACTCTCACTCTCTCTGACTTCCAGACTCTGAGACAAAGAGATTTGTTACTTCTCCCTGCACCAGTGTGATTTTTGTGCATAATTTTTTTTTTAAAAAGGGCTTTCTGCCTTCTGCCCGGCGGGGCTGCTTGCATGTCTGTAACCTGGTTTTACTGGCTGTATTCTCCCCTCTGTGTCAGAAAACTGCCTGGTGGATTGACCTTGGGGACTGTTGGAATCTCATGGAGCTGATTAATTGCTGAGCACTTCACCACAGATGTTGCCTTCCTCTTAGCTCTGGGGGCCTCTGCACCCCTTCCTCACTTTTCTCCTGCTCCCTCCTTCTCTCTCCCCCCACTCCTTCTATGGCCACCTCACAGCTATGACTTCTTCTGAAATTCTAGGCCACACACACACACACACACACACACACACACACAGTGGTTTCATAACATGGTTCATTTCCTGCCGCCAGAGCAAAAACAAAAGCATAACATTCTCAAAATGATGAGCGCTTGGAGGAATTTCTACTGCCTTGGCTGACACTTCCCTCCAGCCTCCTTCCATCTGTCCCCAGGTCCAGACGGTCCCTCTGAAAGAGACACGAGGTGGTCACACTGGTATACATAGAAATTCAAATGTGAGCAGGTCATTTTCTTTTGTAAGAGTTTTTAGTGTGTATTTCTTCACTTGGTTAACAGAAGATGGGGAAAACAATCTATCGCCTCTTCTCCTCAGATGGAATGTAAGGGCAAATGGCTTCACAACCTTCTCCCCTTGTTGCGATGGCTCTTCTGCTTCTCTTTCCTTGGCTAAAGGAGTGCTTCCCTACCTGAGAGAAGCAGGGCTGAATTATTCACATTCAGAATGACTAGTCCATCCAAGCCACATCCACAATGACTTTCTCCTTTCCTACCTGATTTCAGTGTGAAAGAAACTAGCCAAGGGTCACCTTCCCTGCCACAGGCTCAGTGCACTGCAGAGCTGAGTGCTGGAAGGCTGTGTGCCATTGTTCCCTAGGACACCTCTACACACACACCAGCATTCCAAGCGTGTGGGTCTTGGGTCACCTCCAAGCCAGAGCCAGTCCCACAGTAAGTCACTGTAAGATAGAATGGGGGCCACCAACCTGTATTTTTAACAAGCTCTCCAGTGGTTATGATATGTAGCACTCAACACTCTACATGGATTGCTGCTGCCTTTGAGGGGCTGCCTTTCTCCTCTGCATCCCCACTGCCAACATGTTCCATGATATTTCTTAGAAGAATAACTACTCAATTAGATGTGTATAAATGCCTTCATGGCTTATGCATGGTACAATTCACCCAAAAATGAATTCCCACAAACAGACAGAAAAGGCCCAAGTAAGACTTCCTGGCAGCGCTGGACTGAAGTTTTGCTTTCTCGCCAGGGAGTGTGACTAATAATGTCAATCGCACTCTTGGGCCAGTGCTCTGTCTTTGTCAGGAACAAATGCTGGGCGATTCCCCAGCAAGGTCAGTCTGCTCATACATGGCCACCAAGAAGTGGGGCAGCCTGCCATAGAGAAGGGTCCGTGCCTGGGAGTCAGAGCCCTGAATGTGGTCCTCCTTCTGCCCTCGTACTCCTGGGTGGCTCTGGAAGGCCACCTCCACTCATAGACCCTCTGAGCACCTTTTTTATTGACACAAATATGAATTTTCCTGTGAGTATGAGAAGCAGTCCCCAGAGGCAGAAAGAGAAACTTTGGGTCAAATCAGGGGGAGCTCCACTAAAAGGTGGCTGATGGTGCCTACCTACAGAGCTGTGCGAGCTCATATTTCTTTCCCAATATAGCTCGTTAACATTGTTTAGAGGTTATTTCTTTGTTGTCCCAAAGGGAGTTAGAGGAGAATAGGATGAAGAAACAAAACAATTGTCCTGAAGAATATCCCCAAAGAATAGAAGAGGAGGAAAAATCATTTCAATTTAAGCCTCTGGAAACATTTGGCAAAATACTGAGCTCCCCCAGCAAATTTGGTTAGGAATTGTCACACGAGCTCACAGCATCCTACAACCCACTGTTCTCTGGGTCCCTGGGACCCTCAGAACTTCTCCCTACAAGGCTATGGTTCCCAGCAATAGATCTGTGCCTCAAAGGGTCCCCAAAGTGCCACTTGCTTAGTCTGGGAGACATGCTATTAAACAATGACAGTGGAATGATTGTGTAAGCATAATGAAATTCCTGTGCTTCCAGGTGAAAACAGACCTCCAGCCACAGTTGGAATGCATGCTATTAGGAGAGCCAGACAATCTTGGTTTTTCCAAAATCTCCTCAAAGAGATTTCCTCTTCTTCCTCCTCCTCCTTTTCCTCCTCCTCCTCCTCCTCTTCCTTCTTCTCTTCCTCCTTTTCTTCTTCCTCCTCTTGCTCCGCTTACCTTGGTCGTATATGAGAGAGAAATCCCTAAGTCATCAATTTTGCCCATTCCCATAAATATGACTTCTTGAACCTTCCAAGAGGCAGCAGACAGGCTGATATGATTACTCAGCCTCTAGCACTTCACCACGTGGTGTTTCATCAAAGCAGCTGCAGATTCTGCCCATTTCTGAGCTTAACTGTCTTAAATATGCCTTCTGAGGCACTGCTGTCCTGTGACTTTCAAAAAGAAAGAAGGATTCACAAAAGGGATTTTTCCCACTGGACAAACCAGTGCAGCACGCTGTCCCTTTCATCTGTGTTCCCTCAGCCAACACGGATGTCACTACATTTGAATGAATTCAGTCCCATGTTCCTGTTTCTCTTCCCCAAGTATTTGCTCCTACTCTGGAAGCTATGCAGCTTTTGTGTATCTTCTGCCTGCCTTTCATAAGGTTTATGATCATTTTAAAAGATCATCAGGCAAAAAAGAATTTATCCCATTTAAGCCCTTGCTTGGTCCCTGGCCTGATGACCTTGGGCAAGTGGGTTCATGTTCTCTGAGCCTCTGTGGGGCAATTCCATTTTGGCTATGCACTGTGATCACCTGGGCACTTTAAGAAATGCTGGATCTTGGGCCTTGTTCCAGAGCTGCCAACCAGTTTAGTTTGTGGCTGACTCAGACATCAGCAGTTGGAAAACCTGGGGGCTTATGCATGCCCCAGGTCCTTGCTTCTTGGACCAACAACATTAATCTCCCCTGTTCACCTAATTAAAGTGGAGAAGCTTATCACATACACCTCCACCTCACAGACACACAGCATCCAACTCTGCATTTTCACAAGACCCCAGGTGATTCACAGTTCCAAGTCTGCTGAAGTGATCTGTTAATGGTAGATAATCATATTTGTGATGTGCTAAGATCCATGCTCCGTATTTTCTCTTGTGTTATCTCAAAAGAGTGCCAAGGGAAAACTGCACAAGCAATATCTCTGGAGAGGTTTTAGCCTGGCTGGCAGAGAGATGGCTATGTGACCTGACAAGTTTACAAGTGGTTTTGGTCATTCTTTGGTATGGTGTTCTCATGAGATTCAGTGCCAATGTGGAAATAAACACATAAAATGGTTCTATCAGCTTAGCATTTTCCTTTGATCTCAGAAACTCAACCTCCCTCCAGATATTTGATAAAATTAGCCTCCTTTTTTGATCAAATTTTCATTGGATCTGGGGCTTCCATAGCTACTCTGTTTGCCAGACTGACTGAAGAAGCAACAGAAAGTGATTATTAGAATGGGATTAGGTGAACCAGAAGCTATAGGAGTTGGGCTTCAGCTGGAGGGACAAGTTTCTTTATAGGGATCAACAAACCTATTTGTACAAATAAAGTTTTATTGGAACACAATAATGCTCATTCTTTTCCACTTGGCCCAATGTTGCACACATACTGCAATAGCAGTTCTTCATCATGAGAGCCTGCAAAGCCCAAAATAATACCAGCTAGCCTTGCCCAAGGGAAGTCTGCTTTTTCCCGATTTGCAGTAACCACTGGAGGAGGACAAGATTGGGTGTGCACGCTCGACTGGGCCCACTTTTCTACTTGGTTTCACATCCTGGCCTGTGGCTCTGCTCACTACCAGACATGAGCAGCTGGGAGGTCGGTGGAGCCAGGCAGAGGGCCTAGGACCAGATCATCTGCATTCTGGAGCAGCAAGAAAGAGAACATCCTCTTGGTATCTGGAAAGCAGCATTTGTCTGTAAAGCTGGTGGGCCCATGACTGAGTTTCTATATTTCAGGCAGGGATTGGCAAGCAGCCCGGTGAGGCAACCCTGAGTTAATGCCAGAGCCGAGCTTTCTACACAGCGAGGGAAGCAAAGCTCATAGTCTAGCAAAAGTGAAAGGTAAACTAATTTTTTCCCAGGATTTTCAAGCAAGAAATCCCTTCCTCAGGGAAAGTTGTGAGCACTTGAAATATAAACATGAGGCCAGTGTTGGATACGATCAGAAGTTCCTAAAGCAAAAACATATGTTCGTATCTTTTTTCTCCCTTCATCCTAGAGCTATAGAGCAATCTAGAGTCATGTAAGATTTGATCTCTGCTGTCCAAAAATCAGTGATTTGTGACTATAGGGCAGAAATGTTTTGCACAACAAGATATTTACAAATGGAGAGAGAGTAGAAGACAAAAAAGCTTCCCAAACATAGACCCTTGGAAGAAGATATTTTTTTGATTGAACCTAACTATTTAATTTTTCCACTCCTGCTTCTTCACTGCCCCTTCTTTCATCTTCATTTGCCCACTGTTTCTTCCAGTAGGTGTTAATGGGCTTCAGTAGTGGTCAGAATCGGGTCTAGGGGGTCTCTACACAGAAGCTAGTTGAACCAAAAATCTAATGATGAGCTCGTGCCTCATCCCATCCAAATGGCCTTTTCAGCTGTGCCATAGTGAAAACTAATGAGTGTTCCAAGTAATACCAAAAAAAGAAAAGAAAAAAAAAAAAAAGACAATGAAAAATATAAAGATACTAGCAGTCTTGAGCCTGACTGTTCAAAGTATGTTCCTGCTGGTTCCTCTTTCAAGTTTTTATCAAAATGAATAATGAAAAGCCTTTCCATAATCTCTCTGTGTAAACTTTCTGCTGCCAGTTTATTCCCTCATCCGGGCTGGCTCAGCTGAGGATCTCTGGCATGACAATAGTGAAATGTGGCTGAATCCACCTCCAGAGCCAAACTTGGAATGTGCGGTTTACAAACTTCTGAAGTGATGGTGTTTTTGCGCCCAGGCATCAAGAGGAGTAGAGTGCTTTTCCAAGGCTTTTTTTTTTTTTTTTTTTTTAATGTTCTGGAATTTTTTATAAAGAGAATCAATTTGGTGGTGCTGACTGACTTGGCCAGTAATGAGTTTTACTATGAGTGAATTTGATGTCAGGAAGTTGTAAGAGAAGTACCAGATGTGAGGCTCTCTGTTTACAAGAAAGACACTTTTCTCTTTAGCTGTGACATGCAAGCAGAGAGGAGTTCACATTTTCCTTTCTCTATACATGTACATGAAGCTTCTGGAAATCATTTTTAGGATTCTGTACATGACAAGGGCTTCCCAGGGGCAACAGATGAGGGATTTAGGAATGAAACTGGCCTGAGCACCAGGGATGGGAAAGGATTCCAGGCTCTTCATGTGCTTTATGAATTAATATCTGCATGCATTACCCTCTTAATACAGCACTGAGCCAGGAAGTCTTGTGAGCCACAGGACTGAGACATAAAATACTCAGGGCCTCACTTAATGTTTTGCTATATCCTTCTTCCATCTTATTTCTAACTTTGAAGTTTTAGGTAAAGAAGGTTTCGTGACTCGCATTTTGCCCTTTTCCAGATTTTGTGTTAGACGTAGCCACAGCCATCATTCTCGGTAAAGGCCGAGGATGTGCCGTGCTGTGTTGTCGGCCTCTGAGTGAGCAGGCTCTGCACACTAATCCTGGGGTCCTGAGTCTGTCGTAAGATCTTCCAAGGAAGTCTGGGGTCTTCCCTGCCTTTCAAGCCTGAATAAACCCAACCGTTGAGTCTGGACAGTTTGTGCTACTTTCTGATAAGTCCCAAGAGGAAGTCAAGGCCTTCCTTGAGCCAGCCTGGAATGTGTTGCTCTGCTCTACGTGCTCTGTAGTTTGCGATGCAGTGCGACTGATTTCCCTTAAGCTTTTCAGTTGCCCCAAGAGTGGGGCCTCATCAGTTCCATTTTCCTATTCGGGATATTAAAGTCCACCCAGGTGAAGGATGCGCTCTGACGTCATAGATGAACATCGGAGTTGGGCTGAGGATTTGGCTCAGCTATGGAACACTGGCCTAGCAAGCTGGAAGCCCTGGGTTCAGTTCTTGGCACAAAAAATTTAATTAATTAATTAATTAATTAATTAAATAAAATAAACCTCCCTTAAGCATCAAAGGTAGGATTCACTGTGGGTATTCTGATTCCAGGTACTATTCTCTTTATTGCAGAGGGCTGTACCTGTATTAGAGAGGGGGTCACCAAGTGAAGAAGAATCCTAATGTTATACATGAATAAATATAGAGAGGGGGAGGGGAAGACGGGGTGGTGGGAAAGGAGGATGCATGCACAGGAAGAGGGAAGCAATAGGAGCTGGCGGAGGAGGCACATCCCTGTCATCTCAGCCCAGAGGTTGCAGAAGGAGAATGCCTGGGACCTGCCTGGGCTACACGATGAGATCAAGGCCAGTTTGAACAGTGCAATAAGACCTCATCTTTAAAAAAAAAAAAAAAAAAAGGACAGAAAGGTCATTAAAAAACAAATCAAGCCGGCCGTGGTGGTGCATGCCTGTAATTCCAGCACTCGGGAGGCTGAGGCAGGAGGATTGTTGTGAGTTCGACACCAGCCTGAGCTACAAAGTGAGCCTAAGGCCAGCCTGAACTGCACAGTGAGACCCTGTCTCAAAAAGACAAAAAAAAAAAAAATCAAATTTTTTCAAATATAGATTAGTCCATGTTTGCGTTACATAATTTTTACATTTCCTGGGTGGAGTTGGTAGACGGGCATGACACATAAGAAATCAGTATCTGGAGTCAGTTGTTACAGAAGAGATCACCCACTTTCAATTTCCCGGTGCTCCTCACACAGGCTTTAGCATGATTCAGAAAGATTTTCTGGAGGCAGAAAACTATGGGGTGTTGTTCCAGTTTCCTCCAGATGGCTTCCATCACCTAGGAAGGACCAAGGAGTGAACACAAGAGCTCTGCCAGCCAGTAGCCTGTCACTACTCGTCAGCTCAGTCCTCACACCATGAAGCAGGAAGAGACACTGCATAAGCAAATGAGTGTGGCTGCCTTCCCATAAGATGTACTACAAAGCAGCAGCAAGCTGGAGACCACGGTTTACTGGCCCCTGCCTTAAAACAATGCTTTTACCCTGTACTATGCATTGCAGTCACCTGGGAGAACATTAAAAACTACCTGTGTCCCTTCACTAATAGGGTTGGGGGCAGTTGAAGATTGAACCCAGAGCCTTTGCACTGAGCTACAGCCCCAGTGTTTCCTTTTTATACAACAAGGTCTCAATAAATCACTCAGTTGCTCAGACTGAGATCAAACTTGCAATCATCCTGCATCAGCCTCCTAGAATGCTTACATTACAGGTGAACACCTCCTTAACTGACTCAGAGATCAAATATTTAAGTACCAGTCCAGGCCTACTGAATTCAGATCTCAGAAATTAAGGCCTAAAACCCTTGTCTTAACCCCCTCTCTGTGGTTCTAAAACAGCCTCACATTTAAAAACGTGGATATAGGAGTTTTGGAACAAATGTTAGGTTCCATTTGAATGACCCTCAAGTCAGGTAGAATGTTAAAAGCCAGCACCATAACTAGCATTAAAAATCAAGCCTCCAGCTGGCGAGATAGCTCAGTGGACTAAGCACCTGCTTATGCAAGCACAGGAACTGAGGTTTGATCCCCAGCACGATGCATACCTGTGATCCCAGGGCTGGGAGGTTGAAAGCAGGAGAATCACTCTGAGTCTGAGCTACATAGTGAGACTCTGTAGGAAATACATTTAAAAAAGAAAAATCAAGCCTCAAGCCTCCCTCTTCCCATCACCACATTTCCCTGAGCCTTGTAGTTTTTATCTATAAGAAGGGTAACATTGAGATGGATATGTATATATGATGCATGAAGTGGCTAATGGATCAATGTATGTGAAGGCAGTTAAGACACTACCAAGCAAGGCAAGATAATAATGTTGCTGCTTACTGCTAGTAATGCAGTCATTCATGCATGCCCTGGTCCCTGGTCCTAGGCCCAGGGGGGCTTCTGTGGCCCAAGGATGGCAATTAAGCATCATCTGTAATGGTAGCTGAGAGATCATTGGCTTTGCTTTGCTCAAACCATGGTGGTTGTCTGCTGAAGAGTGGCAGAGTCATAAAGGAAGACAGCAGGAGCAAGGAAAACTGCTTCCATAGGCCGATGGGTGAGAAAGTGTACCTCAGAAAGCAGGAGGAAGCATATGGGTGGAAAAAATAAAGGATTGGTATTTTTTGTAGAGACCTCCCTTGAAGGAGCAGCTATGGAATATCTACTTTTCTCTGCACCAAAAAATGGGATGTGCAAAATCTGTAAACACTTTATATAAAGTAGGTGAAGTGAATGGTGACCCTTCTGGGGTAGTCCTCAAGGAGCCTCAGAGACGCACCAGGCAGGTGGCATGTTGTGGTGCACATTACCCATCAGGAAGTGATGCCAACTAGGAGCAAAGATGTGTTCACTCCGCTCTCCATCCCTTTATGGCTAACAGATGTGATTTGTCCCACTGAGAAACTCAAATTCTTTGGGGGCAAATTTGCAGCCCTTAGATTGATATCCAAGAGGATAAATCTTTGATGGGCAGAATCTCTCAGAACCTTTTTCCAATTATCACAGACTGAATGAACACAGATCTCACAGTGCGGTGATTCTCAAGTTCTCATGAGACCACAGGCGAGGAACGTCTCAAGATGTCTGTTATTTTATAAATGTGTGTATCTGAACTGAAAGTGTCTGAAATAAAGACTCTTTGGAGGTCAAACACCTTACAGAGACTAGAGTGATTTTTTTCTGGATACTGTATTAGGGAGAATGTCCATGCTAAAATCAATACCATCTATAAAATTCCTTCATTATTGTCGTCCTGTTTTACCAAAAGGTCTTTGTCTCTTTGGTTCATCACAAATAGCAGAGATAAGAAAGCTAAAGAAATACTGGTTAGTCTTCCTCAGGCATGTTCTTATGCAGGATAAATATTAATTTTTATAAGGAAAGTGTTTTAAGAAAGCATTTTGCTGACAGTGCTGGGAAAAATTTGAAGGAGATTTAAAAATGACCCTGATGCACCAGAGATTTAAAGATAGCATTTGGAGCCCAGGGAGAGAGATTGCCTCCCGCTGCTCCTCTTCTTGCCTAGCTGAAAGTTCTGAATCCCCGTGGGTTCTTCTCTCAGGGCTGCGTAACTACTTTAGTACATCAGTCTGTGGAAATAGGAGCCAAGCAGGGTGTGAACTAGCTGAAAATATGCTGATTTCCAGATGTTCTTTGATTTTCAAGCGCTGATTGCCCCCAAAGACCATCTTCGGTTGGTGGATGCCAGTGATTACTCATATTTCTTTCCATGATCAAGGCAATAATTTCAGGGCCTAGAGTCTTGCTCATGAGCCTGTGACTGGGTCTCATCTAGGTCATTATTTCTCAGTACGAAAATTGCAGCTTCCCACTGGATTGGGCTATGAAATATTTGTACATCAATGCTGAGTTTTTTGATTTGTGACTCTTCCCAGGGTGGAAAGACTTCCAGAAAAGAAACAAAGGATTGGTATTTTTTGTAGAGACCTCCCCTGAAGGAGCAGCTATGGAATATCTACTTTTCTCTGCATCAAAAATCTGGAAGCAAGAAAAGTAAATTTGGGCAAATTTCAGGGAAAGTGCAAGAAAATCCCTAAATCAAGAATCCAAAGGGAAAAATTTGTAAATTACTTTTAGCATCATTTTTAGGCACTAAACTCTCATTCCCTTGAATATAAAGCAAAAATAGAGTGTGGATAAATGAAAGAGATAAATGCTCAATGAAACAGTAGTTCTCTCAGATCTGTTTTATATACCTCATTTAAATAAACATTTAGCCCTTCAAAGGGTGATAATCCAAGAATTATGGGAGGGACAAAATGCCTATGAGTAGACAGCAGGCAGGAATATCTGCACCACTCAGACAAAAATTTATAGCCACCTACTTTACTGTCTCCTGAATATTTGAACTAATTTATTTCCTTTCCATTTCTTCTAATGGGAAAGACAGCGCACTGCAACTTTCTCTATAAGGTTGATCGGATTCAAGGACAGCTCCATCCTAGAGAGGAAGTGCTCTTGAGTCTAGAAGTGTTAATGTTCCCATCTGTTAGAGTCCATAATTAAGACTAGTGAGGAGGGCATGAGTACATGGTCTAAATGCATCCATTATTAGGAGCTGGAGGCTTGTGAGGACTTCAACATGGCTGCGCTAATAATAGCGCATGGGCCCTTTAATCTACTCCACAGTAGACTACAGTGTTAACTAGCTGTGTTCTTTCATGAACCAAATCCAAATTAACAATAATTAAAATAATATCTGATGAGTTAAATGGGATGAAATGCCAAAAACCTTCAAAACTAGAACCAGTGAATTGAGAGACCTCTGTGAATACTTAGCTCCATTTTTCCTCCTGTAACTTCTGTAACCACCTCTCTCCAGAAGAACCTCATGGCCCTGGCACCCTGCACAGTACACAGTGTAGATGGCAATGACTCGTGTGTTTTCACGGCACTCTAATTGTCTTTCTGTGATCATCTCTGCATTGCAGTAAATTCCCAATTTGAGTTCTTCATTAACAACAATCATTTAGAAAAATAGAAATCAGACTCAGGTGATAAACTCTTACTTCTGGTCAAAAATTTGAGAGACAAGGCCAACTTCCTTGGGGGAAGCTTATACATAGTGGTTTCAAATATGCCCAAATGATAGCTGATAGCAGAGAATTCTGGGTAACTCACGGGCAGCTCACAATGTACGTAAGGACAAAAGCCGACTACACCAGAAACACCATTAATCAGCCTTGCTTGCTGGCCCCATCTTGGCACCATATGTGCAGAAAATATAAACTCCCAGCTGTCAGATCCTACAAGATCCAGTAGTTCAGCTGCTCTTGGTCTTAGGTCTTTTTCTTTCTTTCTTTCTTTCTTTCTTTCTTTCTTTCTTTCTTTCTTTCTTTCTTTCTTTCTCTCTCTCTCTCTCTCTCTCTCTCTCTCTCTCTCTCTCTCTCTCTCTCTCTCTCCCCCCTCTTTCTTCCTTTTTCTGCTCCAATCAAGGAAGGGAAACTTTATTCAGACCCCAAGGCCTTGGGAATTGGGCACGTGGTGTTCTTCCAGACAAAGGGCTGGTTGAGCTTTGCTTGACCTTCTTCATGAGGCACATGCT
>PVKA01033874.1:0-23937 GCA_004027165.1 Ctenomys sociabilis | reverse complement strand
AAATATATGAAAAAATGCTCCACATCGCTAGCCATTCATGAAATGCAAATAAAAACAACACTGAGATACCATCTCACTCCAGAAAGAATGGCTATCATAAGGAAATCAACCAACAACAAATGTTGGAGAGGTTGTGGAGAAAAGGGAACACTTCTCCACTGCTGGTGGGAATGTAGACTGGTACAACCATTGTGGAGGTCAGTGTGGAGACTCCTCAAAAGAGTAGGACTGGAAATCCCATTCAAGCCAGCTATTCCCCTACTGGGGATTTTCCCAGAGGAACTGAAAACATTGTCATAGTGATATACGTGTACCTATGTTTATAGCAGCACAATTTGTGAAAGCAAAATCTTGGAAACAACCAAGACGTCTGTCACATGAGGAATGGTTGAAAAAGATGTGGTATTTCTATATAATGGAGTATTACTCAGCTATTAAGAATGATAAGCTTGAAGCATTTATATTGAAGTAGATGTCACTTGAACATATACTCATAAGTGAAATAAACCAGACATAGATGTGCAAATATCATATAGTCTCCCTAGTATAAGAAGTGAAAAGTAGAAATACAAATAGAAATGTACAACAACTAAAAACAATTGAGTCAGATAGGGCAAAGTGAACAGCATATATTTCAGGGTTTCTTTTCTTCTGGATGGTTAACAACCTAAGTTCACAGATCAAAATTGGAGAAATGGAAGAGCCACAGGCCAGCCAACATTTTGGCCCTAGCCTTTCAAGGTCAGCAAAGACTCAGGACATAGGTGAACCTGTACTGTAACATCATGAAACATAGTTGAGCCCCAAATTTTCTGAACAAGGAGATTAGGGAGTCACAGAGGAAAGAGATTGATGATCTATAGTGTACATGAGGAAAGTTACATGGAGAGAAAACTTTCTCTCAGGCTCTCACAAAGAGCAAAATGGTCAAGCATTGGCCATGACTCGTCCACATGGATGCCACAGACAAAGGATCTACAGAGTAAGGTACAGGATTGCCAGATAAACCCTGAGGGGACTTCACTGACCTCATTAGGAACAAAAACCACATGTTTTGGTATAGAAGTCTTGCTCTATCTCAGTCTTAACCATCCAGCAGAAAAGTATAAAAATTAGGTATTCAATGCGAGGCCATAATAATAAGTTGAGCTGTAAATAGTTACGGTCAACAACTTCTTCAGATAACTCACTATTGTTGTGGAATGCTGGACTGTGCTGGATTTTGTCGCTGAGTTCAGGCACCTAAATTGGTTTAATGACAATGGAGTGCCCATCTTTGACAGGTCTAGACAAAAAAGGGGTATACAAAGGAAGAATCATGATGTGTGTGTATGGACAGTACAGTTGGGATAGATAATGCCATGTTTCTACATAATTCTATGAGAGGCAAGATTTGCATTAATGGTGATTAGACAAGATATTATGTCGGCATCTAGTACTATGGACAACCACAAGAAGATAACAAGGTAGAAAGTATTAATTGTTGAATCTGTGATATAATTCAGGTATAAAAAATAAGATAAGTAAACAGCTATACTCTCTTATTTATAAGAAACGTCTGCTATAATAATGTCTATAAGTATAATATCATGTATGTACCTTGTACGATACCAAAATATTATGAAAAGAGTTTGAATGTATTAATTTATTGAATCTGTCTTGTTAAGGTGTCTTAAAACTGTCTCATTGATATTTGTACTTCCATAAAATAGAAAAATAAATTTTAAAAAAATAAATAAATAAATACTACATTTTCTTTATCCAAAAAAAAAGAATCACTACTGTATTTTTCTTAAGATTGTGAACCTGAATGGAGGAGAACACAATGGGATATATTCATCTCTAATAACTTCTTTTTTATGTATTTGGTACAGGATCACATTACACAGCTCAGACTCATAGTCAGCCTCCTGTTTCAGCCTCCCCAGTGCTGGAATTACAGGCATATGCCACCACGCCTAGTCTCAGTGGCCAGCTCAGCATGCCCAGGGCCAGCATGTCATGTGGTGCCAGGGGTCAAACCCCAGTCCTTGCATTGCCTAAGCAGGCACTTAGTCCACTGAGCTCTCTCACCCATCCTATCTTTAGTAACTTCAATGTGATTCCTTCATATTTTATTTCTCTAAATAATAAGCCATTATTTCCTGTGTGACATGCCTAATTCATAGTGATTTCCAGGCTTTGTCTCACTAAACCTCATTGTAATCATCCAAGAATGGTTGCTCTTATTCATCCTATTTCTCTAAGATGACAGATCAGAGATGTGAACTGAATGAGCTTCACTGACGTTATGTCTAGGATTCCAACCTGCACCCATGCGGTGCACAACTGCAATTCACTCTCCTAACTTTATTTCCCTGTTGAACTGCTTCTTCGTCATTTTCTCACTTAGCCATCAGACTTAGCCATCCAGATACATGAGGGGTGCCGGAGATGTGAACAGTTATCACAACACAGTGCCCTCCTGCCCACTCACAGTCCAGGGACAAACAAGCAGCCCACCTACAGAGAAAACCCACTGAGCACTGCCAGAGGAAGAGCAGGTCCTGAGGTGGCCCGTGAGAGAGCCCAGAACCTGGTAACAGCGGGCCCCTGAGGGAGTGGCAGGAATGTCTGACAAATGAAAGATGGACAAGAAGTCAGTGGAAGCCAGATTTCCAAAGCACAAACAAGCCAGACATGGTGGCACAGGCCTGCAACCCCAGGATTCTAGGAAACTAAGACAGAAGATGGTTAGTTAACTCAAGGCCCCTCAATAATTTAGCAATTGGGCGAACTCTGTCTCAAAAAAGTAAAAGGGGCTAGGAATATAACTCAGTCTAGAGGCCCTGTATTCAATCTTCAGTGCTACAGAAAAAAAAATTATTTTGCAAGCCACCTCTGGATTTGAGCTTCATGAAAAGTTATTAAAGCCAGGGACAGTGGTGCACACCTGTAATTCCAGCTACCTGAAAGGCTATGGAAGGCGGGCTGCAAATTTGAGGCTTTGTCTCAAAATAAAAAATAAAAGGGAGAGCTATCCAAGCAGCTCAGCGGATTAAAGCACCTACAAGCATGCACAGCGGCTGGGGGTTCAATCCCCACCCCTAGGGCACACTGAGACAGCAATTGAGACTGGGTGTAGTGGTGCACACCTGTAATCCCAGCTCTTGGGAGGCTGTAAACATGTGATCACTGTGAGTCCAATCTAGTAGTGAGACCCTGCACACCCTGTAGACCCTTCCCTAAAATACAAATAAATAAAATAAATGGGCTTGTAGTTCAGTAATAAGACACCCCTAGGTTTATTCCTTTGTAGCACAATAAAAGAGAAACAAAAGCAATAGCAAGCCTCTAAGTAAAGGACACAGCAACAAAAGATGTAGAAAAGGAAAACAGTTAGTACAAAAGCCTATGTCGTATTACATTTCTCAGGAAATGAAACGCGAATATATGCTTCACTGAGAAAAGACAAAGTTTTTGCAAATGCAAAAGTGTACTGAATAGTGAACCTTGAACCTGGTGACAACACGGGAGGAGCTGGAGCTCTCGCCCTGCTGAGGGGATGGTGGAATGGTCCCCGTGCTTTGAGAAACTCTCGAAGGTTCTTCACAAGTTAAACCGTATAACCAGATCTTTGTTTCTAAGTATTTACTAAGATAAATAGACGTTCATGTGTACTCTACTTGGATCAACTCAAATGTCCATCAACAAGTGAGCTGATAACCAAACTGTGATAGATCCATACGATATTATCCAGCATAAGAAGAACCAAACTATTGGTACCTGCAACAACATAGCATTAATCTTAAAATACCTACGGTAAATGAAAATATCATGGTGGAAAAAAATGCATACTGTAGGATGTCAGCTATTTAGAATTCCAGAAAGTTGTGACATCAAGCGAACCAGGGAGAGGCCACTTGCGTCGGTGGCGATGGAGGGCAGGGAGCCCTGGGCAGCCTCTTGGGCTAACGGGCAAGTTCATGACCATGGTGGTTTGGGTAAAGGAGAATTTGGTTTTTACTGTGCCAGTGAAAGTAAGCATAACTTCATAAACTGGATAAGCGAGTCACTGATTGTATCGGCCAGCTTTCCCGTGGCTGAGACAACACTGCCCGGCACCCAGAGCGGAAGGGAAGAGAGTTTCTTTTAGCTCAGAGTTTGAGAGACTGCAGTTCATGGTTAGCTGGCTACAAAGCAGACGCATAGTAGCCTGGCAGGAGGTGTGGCAAAAGGAAGCTGCTGCTGTCTTGGCAACCAGGAGGCAGAGCTGATTGGGAAGTGGAAGGGACAGGAACCTGATACAGCGGAGTCCTGAGCTTGGGCCTCTGAGATCCACTTCCGGCAGCGAGGCCCCTCCTCCTCGCGCCCTTGTTAGCTATGAACGCATCAGTGGCTCCTTCACTGATGATCCTAGGGCCCTCGCTATCTGATCACCCCTCCAGGAGACTTCCTCCAGTCAATCTGACAAGCAAAACTAATGGGCACAAGTATGCAACTCAGACATTGCTTGTGGTCAGGGCAGTTAGTAATCAGCTACTTAGTAGTGCTACTGCACTGCATTAAATGCTTGTCCATTTCTCCTTGTCTTCCTTCACTTTCCTTTCTTCTCAGTTCCAGTTGCACACTGCTAAGAAATCTATTAATATATGAAAATATTTGAAAAACTCAAAAGTAAGTTTGATATCCTCCCAGAAACTAAAATTTAAATTCTGGTCCTGTTGTCTTTCGAAGGGACCAGTGTGCACAGTGGAGAAGCACTTTCAACTGGGTAAACTTGGATACTTTTAATGAGATAAACTTGGATAGACTTTAAATATCAGATTTGCCCTTGACTGGCCTCTGTATTGTCATTTAACGTCACTGTCCTTGAGCTTTCTTGCATGTAACCTAGGAATCGTGGCTGTACTTCAGGAGTCACAGTAAAGATTAGAAATAACTCACTGTACGTTCAGTCAACCATTAGCTTGATGTTAGACATCATACAGAAAGCCAGACCCAGCATGTATACTATTGTGAAATGGGAAGAAATTATTCAAAGGGAAAGAGAAACAAGAATGGAAGGAGAAAAAAAGGAAGAGAAAAAGAAAAATGAATAAATAAATATGTGTATTTATGTGATATGTGTGATATTATATAATAGTTAAAGTAGTTATATTATTAATAGTTCATTGAAAAGGAAGGTTTGTGCCTATATTGTTTGATCCATTTTTCATGCTTATGTCTTGTAATATGAGCAACTGCTTTGAAGATAATACACAATGTACTAACCATTGTTAGTTACTCACCTACAATCTTATTTTGAAATTGTGTACCATTGTTTTTATTTTCTTTTTCTTTAAAAAAAGAAAAAAAAAAAAAACTCTCAGAAGGGCCAGCCATATCGCTCAGCGGATTACAGCACCTGTTTGACAGATGCACGGACCAGGGTTCAATCCCCAGCATGCTGTGCTGAGTAGGCCCCGCCCCCAGGGTGTGCTGAGACAGCAATTGAGACTGGGTGTGGTGACGTAGGCCTATAATCCCAGCACTTGGTAGACTGAAAACAGAAGGATCACTACAAGCCCAATCTACATAGTGAGACCCTGTACTAAACACATTTAAATAAATAAAATATAAAAAAATTTAAAACTCTTAGAGATCATGTGCTATCTTATACACATTTACTTATTTCAACCTCTATAGTAGCCAGAACATGGGGGGGGGGAGGAATCTAGATAACCTGGGGTGAATGGGCAGGTCAAGAAATGTGTCTGCCTTCCCACTCAGTTTGGACTGATGTTTTAACCTCGCTTTCACTGCAGTGCACCTGGTAGACATTTGGAACGTCATAGAAGCCCTGCGAGAAAATGCTTTGAACAACCTGGACCCAAACATGGAGCTTAACGTGGCCCGCCTAGAGGCTGTGCTCTCCACCATTTTTTACCAGCTCAACAAACGGATGCCAACCACGCACCAGATCCACGTGGAGCAGTCCATCAGCCTCCTGCTTAACTTCCTGCTTGCAGCCTTTGACCAGTAAGCTCCCCCTGATTGTCAGTGACTACCTGTTGGGTTTCAGCGCCCCTCTGCGCTTTCCATGGTCATTTCCTCAAATAGCTCTCTAGAGTAATCTCTTTGTTCTTCACCAGATACTTGCATCAGTAAAGTCTCCCTGTGATTGATACTGATTTTAAAGGCTGTGGGAAAGACTCCACCCTAAAACAGTGCCATAGGGATGTGAGGTCAGGGGTGTTTCAGGAGCCCGCCATTATTTCACTCATCCTGCAGCTCTGGTCTCATGAGTGTGTGTCATGATGGCGTGGCAGTGGAGCGAGTTTCATAAGACATGAAGAGGGGAGGATACTTTAAATTCTCTTTTTAGCAAATTCTTTAAGATGGTGTTTCTGAGGTGTCATAACAGAATCAATCCTACATCAGAGAGGGAAGAAACTGAGAAGGGTTTCTTGACTGGCTTAAGCTAAGGAACCATGATTTGTTCTAAATGGACTGGTCAGTTATGTGCACTATAAACCAACATGGTGCTGTCTGCACACTACAGTTGAAATTCATTAGCATATAATTTCCCTCATGGAATCAGAGGATTTCAGAGTTGGCTGGTATCTTAAAGACCATTCATCCAAATCTCTCATTTTACAGATGAAAGAACAGAAGCACAAAGAGACTGTCACTTATCCAGGGCCTTGCAGCATGGTAGTGGCACTGTGGGGACTTAGGTGTTTCAGCTAAATTTCTTTTTCAAGGTATACGCCAATACCACAAAATGTGGAAACTCCCTGGAATCACATTATCTGTGTCAGGTTCCCCGAGGCTCCTGCCATAGCCCCTGCTATGGAGCATCTCCCCTCCATATTCACCACTTGTTTTGAATATTGAAAAGGAACATTTCTAACCTGACCTTTTATCAATCACATCTTAAGACTCTCCAAAGCTTTGGCTTAGTTCCCGTCTCTGGCCAATATTTAAAAGCATTTATCCCTGCAATGAGATAGCCCTGCTAGGGTAATGCCACTATGTTATTCACCAATGTCACCATCTATCACTTTGCAATCTAGAATAGGAACACAATTGTCCCCCCTTGGTTTACTAGCATACATTGTCTCCATAATGTTTATATTGTTAGAAATTCTCAAGTTGAAGTAATTTTAAGAGGAATAGTCCTGCTTGATAGATTCCTTGCTTTGTCTATGATGACTTCAGAGTAATACGCTGTTCTCTGGCCTAATCACTATGGTAACGAGTGGTAGAGTAGGTAAAGGGGCCTGCAGTCCCATAGCAGGCAGCTAAATGGAACCAGCCTTGGAATTTCTGTGACATTTCTGTTCTGGCCTCTTGACAAGAATGTGGCAGTTTTAAACTTGTTGCTAAAGATTTTGTGGGATTTATTTGTTATAGGTGTGTGTTAGTCAGCTCTCTATTGACTGTGAGAAAATTCCTATGATAATTTATAAAGGGAACATTTTGATTCAGAATTTAAAATGTTTCAATCCACAGTATCTTAGTCCATGTATTTACTACTGTGGTGAACTAATATGTCATGGTGGACACATAGCAGAGAAGATCCATTAACTTTCATGGGGGCTGAAAAGCTGGAGATAGAAGAGACTAATGGTGAGGGGAAGGGGAGGGAGAGAGAGACAGAGACAGGAAGAGAGAGAGAGATTCAGAGAGAGCACCCTTCAGGGTCACCTTCAGCAGGTCTAACTTTCTGCCACTAGAGACCACCTACTAAAAGGTTCTACCATCTCCCAGTAGCACCCGAGGCTGGGGACCAAGCCTTTGGCTTTGGAGGACATGTAAGATACAAATTGTAACAAAGTACAACAAATAATAATATAAAAAAAAGAAATCTGATTTCCAACTGAGTTCTGGGATATTTCTGGAGGATTCATACGGAATCAACATACGTTCAGAAACAAAGAGGTTAACAATCAAGGAAGGAGTGTTGCGAACCAGATGGAATTCAAACCAACATAATGAGATTCTGTGCTTTTGTTTAGAAATATTGATGAGATCTTTGCAAAGAATGAAGTCATAAATGCTCTTTATAGATCTATTGATAAGGTAACTGAATCACCAAAGGCTGAGGGGTGCTACGTGTAAGGACTCTCCAGGTAAGGATAATTTCACACAGAAGTGCAGAGAGAAATGTTTATTATCTAGTCTTCCTCTAGATAGGAAGTCTCCAGATACATATTTCAGCACTCTCCACTGCCATCTGAAGACTTCAACAGAAATATCCCTTCCTTCTCTCCCTTACTACCCAGATGCATATACATAGTTCTACTGGCACTTGTGTTTTTCCTCTGCCCATGTTCACTATTGTGAAATAGAAGCTACAGGAAGTCCAACTAACTGCAATGTAACTTAGAAGTGAAATAAGAAGAGATACATAAGCAAAAAGAATGTTCAGTTCTATTCCTTGCAATAGTAAACTTCTGTTTATCCAAATGAGCTGTACTATAGAATCTGATGTCACTTCCTACCACCCACCATAAAACTCAAATGTTTAAGGCAACTTTCTGTATTTTGGCAGAGATGAATGAGACTGATGCTAGTGAAACAAAGATGTGCTATTGCTATTATAGACTCACTAAAACATTCAGGAGATTGTCTCCCATTTGCTGTATTTTAATTGTAAATGTGAAAAAAAGGAAAAATGCAAATAAAAAATAAAGATGCCTGAAGAACTTGGACTCTAAAGAGGCAATATTCAAAACAGAAGAAAGAGACAAAAGAAGTAAAGGAAGCTAGTATAGTAATTTGAACTCTTGAAGAATAAGAACTTGAATTCAAAGTAGGTCCAGCCCCAGCCTGGTGGGTTCTGAAGTAATGATCAGAGTCCACGTCAAGGGGATGCATCCCTGGAAACATGCCTGGCCTTCCCACAGCCGTGATTCCCCAAGAAGAGCACTTCCCTTCCTCACTCAAAAATATCAGCCTTCCAGTAGTCAGTAGTCAGTTTCCTAGCTACAAAACTTCTGTAGTCTGAAAAGTCAGTCTCTTAGAAGAAGCAGTCATAGATACACACGTAGGGTGACTTTCTTAGTGCTAGGAGTTAGCATCGGACCCCAGTGGCCTCTGCCCAGGCCTGCCATTCTGTTACTGAAGGAAAAAAATCCCTTAGTCTAGAAGGTATCTCTTCTTCCTTTCTTTCCAAAGAGGCTGTTTCCCAGCAAGGGGTCCCTCCAGGGCACATGTGTAGCCAGCTTTTAAGCAGATGCTTTCTGAAGCCACAAGCAGGGATTCTAGGGAAAGGATGGACGTGCCCGGAAATGATGAGAAGAAGGATGTCAGAAGAGGGGAACAGGGCTGAGAGGGAAGAAGACACATTAAGAAAGAGCCAGAGCTTGGCTCATTCGCCTTTCTTGACTCCTCCAATCCTTCCACTTTCACTTCTTTGCTCCAAACACCACTAATGAACAACCAGCAGCTCTTTCTTTCAGCTCTTTGTATCTTCACAGAGGGTAAACTTCTTTGAAGTATTGGAAGGATTTTTATTGTTATTATTTTTTTAAGAAATAGAGAGTAGTTCCACAAAAAAAAAAAAAACCCAACATAGCCGAGAGTTACAGAATGCAAATCATCCTTGATTCTTATCATTTTGTTTAACATAATTCTGTACCATTTCTATTTGTATTTTTTTACTAATTTTTATTCTCTTTAAAATATAAAAAATGACAGTAAATTTTAAAATAGATATTTTTAAAAGCCTGTGTGTTGCTATTTTGAGAGGTAAATCGTGTGACAGTCTAGATCTCAATGTCCCTGCACAGGCTCCTGTGTGCCTAGCAGGAGGCCTGGGGGGTGACTGGATCATGGTGCTGATCAGTGGATCAGCGAAACATGATGCTGGAGCTGCAGCACAGTTGGGGAGGCCACCAGGAGGGAGGCCTGGAGGAGCATGGGCCCCACCTTCCACCATGGAGCCTTTCTCCTCTGCCAGGCCCCTTGGCTATGTCACCCTGCTTACAGCCAGGGAAGACTGTGGGCTCAAGACTCTGAAGACTGTAAGCCCAACTATACTTTTCTTCCTTAGAGCTGAGGGTGCCAAGTTTTGTGTCTCAGCAAGGACAAAGTAGCTAAGACAGATTGCACATGGACGCCATTGTCTCTCCCAGTCAAGACGATGACACCTGCCCCACAGTCCCATTGATTCCTGTGCAAGTCTGCTGTTTCCTCACAGTGCAGCTCTGGCTGCGTCTGACTGCTTTCCGTAGACTCTGCTAGCAGGGGAGCTGACTTAATCCTTTTTGTATGCTCAGCCTCTGAAACTCAACCCAGCACAAGTTCGAACTGATGAGTGAAAATTAAAGGCTGACCTTTCTTAGCAAAACTCATCTAGTTCTTATTCAGAGTAGTTCCTTGAATCCCACTACAGCACCAAAACTGGAAGTCTCTGTCACTCCCATTCATACCCTCTATGACAGGCATCCACGATTAATATTGTAGGTGACATCACTGCCACAAACTTCAGTGTAACTCTTGTACTTTCTTACTTCCTATGAAACACTAGCAACAACTTCAGTTTGGATTTCCTCTTACTGCAGTTCTTTAATACCTTTCTTCTTAGAGAAGTAGATATGTAACCGTGGCTTTGTTTTTAACAAATATTTCCACACACAATCAGTCACTGAGAACAATCATAGAACAATGATAAATGTTAAAAGAGAAGAATGATTTTCCTCTCTGCAGGGCCCAACCTGCAATTTAATGTCAGTTCTTTAATGATAATAATGATAGTTGTAAAAATAGCTAAAAGGTACCCAATAGCAACTAGGTGCCAACAGTCTTCATAATGTGTTATGTAATGATTCAAGTTGAGGAGACAAAGCCAAGACAGAGAGGTTAAATAACGTACAGAGCACACAGCTGCTTACTGGATAAGGAATGCAGAATAAAAGGAAAGAATTGCTTCAACTCCACTCAAGCTTTCTGTTTAATTTTTAATATGAGAATTAATGCATTTTTGCACCCAGACTCATCCTAATCATTACAGATTATTAGCATTAAGCTCGGCTTGGGATCCTTTCCAGTTTGTGATATTTAAACATATTTTTTGACACTGAGTTTTGAAGAAATATTTGGACTGAACAAGTTTTATGCGGTACCACGAATGCCAGTCTTCTGACAACGATGTGGGATGATAAATCCATTGAGTGACAGTCTTGCACAGAGAGTACACAGCCCTGGGGTCTTCCTCTCTGTATGGCATGTCACGCCTTGCCAAGCCATCGGAAGGGCCAGGCCCCACCATGACTGTCAACACAGCATGAATTCTTATGCAAAGACATAAAATGATCCTGGAACCCTGCCAAAATCTTTCTGCCTTTTGAATTTTATAAATGGTTCTGATGTTTAGTGCAAGAAATGAATGCAAAGTCCACAGCCATCTTTCTGTGCACCAGCAAAACACACCCTTAGTGCTGGAGACAATAAGGATGCGCGACGGACAGCCAAGGGAGAAGGCCCACCTGCGTCCACGTGCTTCTCTCTTTTCTTCTCTTATTTACATCAGCCACAAATAAGATTTGAAAACTGGTTGCTTGACTTGATGTTTTTCTTTTAGGATGATCTATTTATTAGTATGTGCATGTCCTCAGTACTTAACAGTTACGCTCACCCTGGGCAGTGGGGGCATTGCATTTAGTCATTTGCTTCCTGTTCCCACCCCTACCCACCTTTCTATCCCCTTCCTCAGACCCCCTTCCTGTCCTCTTGTCTCCTAACAGCTCTCTCCTATGGTGATTTTTTTTTTCCCCAGCATATCCTAAATTCAAGTTATCCACAGAATATTATCCTCTAGGTAACTAAAATTTCATTTTGGTGGAAAATAATGTGTTCAAGATTTCTCCATGAAATGGAATCATTTTCCAAAGAATTTTCATAATTATAAATGCATGGAGATTCCTTAATGTCACTTATCTTTTATTGACTTATACTTCAAATGAGTGATAGAATGGATTTTTTAAAAGGTAAGGGAGAGTATTAGCCCTCCTCATCCTGTGAGAAGTTCATAACCTAGATGTTTTACTGACGTTTTCGGAAGCCCAAAGAGAGGTGAGGGCCAAATATAGGGTTTCCATTTGTTCATAAATTAACTTCACCATCCCCTGAATTCAAAGCCATGATATAACTGTTACTCCATAGAAAAAATGTAAATACAAACATGTGTTTATAAAAAACATAATAATGGGCAATAAAGTTTATAATTTTACTTGAACACTTCATAGTTCTCAAATTAAATTCACCCAGTAAATCAGAAAGTTTATTTTCTTTTGTATATTCATTTAATTAACATATGTTAGGTGCTATGATAAACTAGGGATAAATGATACAACAGGATAAAGGACCTGAGGAACGCTTTATTTGAAAAAAAACAAAGTGTCACATTAAAATTAACAATTCCCAACCCCTTTTTCTCTGATAGGCTGTGAGCAAATGGAGGGCAGGTGCTACTTCTTTCTCACCTGCACATTATCAGCCCCTGGAACCATCCCAGAACACAGTGAGCAACTACTCAGCAGTTCCTATGAGCAAAATAGTGATCAGATAAAGAAATGCGTCAGTGGGTTATGGGAGAAGCAAGCAGGGAAGCAATTCTCAGTTAAGCCGCCAAACTGCACAGCAAAGCACAGAGTGGGTCTGTGCCCCTGCTTAATAAAAATGCTTATCAAGTGTTCCTAGAAAATACATTGGTCCCGGGGAGTTTCTGATTGCAGCACTCTTCCATAGAGAAATAATTTCTACCTATTCAAGGAAGCAATTGTCAGAATTCTGATTTCATTCAAAGGACTTGAAATTTGTCGTGGGATTCTGTAACCTCTGATAAGAAGCTCTTGGCAACACGGAGAAGACGCACATTCTGCTCCGGCATCAGCCCAGCATCCCCAGCCTGTCAATATCTACCCTTTTTCTTTTCTGTCACAAGTGGATTTTCCCTTCCAGGCAACTTTTCCCCCAGAAAATAATACAGTCATTTTTGAAAATTAACTTGTCTATGGATGAGAACACAAAAAACTCAGACCAGAATAGAAGAGTTACTCGTGTTTTCTGTAGTAATTCAAACTTTAAAGAAATACACGTTTTTCTAAGACAGACATTCTATAAGTAGCCATATATGTTAGCGAAAGAGTATTTCCTCTTTCTCTTTGCAAACATGTGAGCCCTAGGAAAGCGGGTAAGTTCCCAGAGGGCAACAACGAAGTATGAAAGGAAACAAAACATTGAAAGAAATATTAATGGATGAAGCAATTGCAGTTCGTATTTTCTGTGATTCGTTTAAATTATCTGAGTTCTTTCAAAGATCTTGTTAATCAAATACCAGTGAAATAATGTAAGAGACTCTCTTTGGATGTGAAGCTAGAACAGAAAAGTGTGTACAGGCAGAATCTCCAGGATAACTGGCTGAAAACCAGAGTATGTCGCACTGTGCCAAAGGACAATGGGGGGGGGGGGCGCTAAAGAGTGCCTTGAGTTGTGTTCCTCTGTTTACACTGGAAGAAAGCATATGCTATCAATATGTGCTATTTTATTTTTTAAACAAAATAATTATTATAATAAAAATGGCGCTCTAATTACAATCTCTTTGTGAGCCTTCTCCTGTGCCTTTTATGGTATGAAAAGGCCAGTGGCACTCTGTTTCAATCCCCAAAGCAAGCCTCTGAGATCGCCCTGTCCAGCGTGCGCTCTTGCGTCTGTAACCCTCCTGCCACACTCTCCAGAATGGCGGATCTGTTCTTCGTGAGGTGGCCGCCACTCAGTACTGTCTGCAGGACTGAAGGTGTGCTGCCGTGGCTTTGTTTGTAACAGCAAAATAATGCAGTGTTTCTCTCGGCTCTTTCTGGTGTGGCCCCAGTCCCAGGCTGCTCGGCCCACGGCACTGGAGACAAGCTCTGCTTTCATCCTCAGCACACATCCCAGCGCCCTCCTGAGCGGTGCTTGGCGGCCAGTTGCCCTAGTACAGCTATCCCGGCCTCACACTTCTGCTGGGGGAGGGCTGGGTATGCAGGACCATTCGGAAATACTTGAATGATTACATTTTTTAAAACTTATGACAGTAAAACACACATGACTGTCCCTCAAAATACCCCTCCTTGCTTCAAACACTCTTCCCAAATTTCCCTTGCCACTTTCTGAAGCAGTCCTGGGAGCCCACTCCCATGAGTGTCTTTAGTTGCACTTTCGCAACTGCCTTGATGTCCCAAATTGATTCAAAATAAGTACCTGGGTTTGGGGAAAAGTCAGAAGCTACATGGTATTAGACCAAGTGAAAAGTGAATGAGGACATACTATAATATTTTTGGTTGATAGAAATTGCCATAGACATTTGATCAATCAGATCTATTCAAAAATAAAGTGAATGTTTTATTTTGTTTAAATTATTAAGGCAACAGATACATTGCCAAAAAAAAAAGCACATTGCCATCAATCCCCCGGTAATAGTCTCCCTTACGGAAAACATACCTATCCCATCATTCCTGGTAGAGTGATTTTTACTCTAATAAGGATTTTTTCATATTTTTTCAATCACGTCCTGTAAGCACAAACTTATTCTGGAATAACATGCCAACTTCTTGTTCCTTTGCACAAAATCCAGAAGGCTTCCAGCTATCCATCCCCCTGAGTTTATCTTTCCTTTTCTCAAGACAGCTAATGGATTTTGCTGATTGTTTATAAATCCAAATTGGTATCAAATAAGTACAACCTCTGGTAAGCGTGGCTCTTACATGTCCCTACTTGGAGTGCAACAGTTCCCCTCTACTCCTTGCTTCCTATGTCAAATATCAATTCTTTTTTCACAACAAAACATGGTCCCCAGCCCAAGACCCCAGTCAGCAATGGTCTCTGCCATGGATCCTGGTCGAATGCCTTGAAAATAAAATCTTTTCTTTATTCCTCCTTTCCCCATTATATTTAGTGGAAATGCACTTTTTATAACTCCCACTAGTTTTACTGTCATCCTCCTCCTTTGCAGAGTCAGTCATGTCCCTCACTCTTCAAGTCCTCAAGGGCTCGCACGGTGCCTAGAGTGAGCAAGGCCCAGCTCGCATCTCCATCTTCTCTTAGCCTTCCGGTTCTTCTTCCTGACAGGGTCACACTTGCAATGCAGCACAGTGACTTGCATAACAATAGATCCAATGGCCTAATTTCACCCTTGAGTTCCTGCAAAACTCTCATTCAGCTGCCCTCCATGCACTGATTTATCTAGATTTATCATGTCAGTTTGGCAGAATGGCTCAGATACAACCAATGTAGTTTAATATAATCAATCTTCCATTTCCAGGAAAAATACAGGACTGGCAATCTCTCTATGATAGTCTTCATTAAAAGCCAGGGCTTTAGCACTCCCACATAAGCATCACCGTTTTGCCCACTGGAGAACGTTCCATTCCTACATCATAAGTGTGCTGCACTCTCCCCTGAGTTGAATTGTGCTTTCTGATGCATTGAAGGGAAGCTGCGTTGCTCTTGTAGACAAACATAACACTCCTCAATTTCTTTGCATTTTGAAAACTACTTTCTTGCTATATTATTCCCAATCTTCCATGATTTTCAGATTTTTCTGTTGTTATTTGAAACATGTTCCCACCTAAAAAAACAAATTGATTATTCCCCAATGTGAAATGCTTGGTATCCGCAGTTATCCATGCAGTTGAGAATACACGGATGTGAGATGATTGTGGCTTTTTACAAAACTATTGCATTTTTATAACAATTACCTAACTACCTAAAATTAATCTTTAAAAATTATGAATAGATGTTCAAAATGTACAGCACACTTTTAGAGTGATTAATATCCATTCATTAATAAATCAAAATTATTGATCATTAAATTTGTGTTAAATAGAAGTGCTAGGCACTGGAAATTTAACTAATTTAGAAGAATCATTTCTGTCCTCAAGGTTCGCAAAACATACAGTCACATTGCAGACAAGAAAATAAATCAAGGTCACTTCTTGTGATGAATGTCACATAATAGGTAAAAGTGGAGGAGGGAGGGATGCTTATCTCCCCATCCAAGGCAGAAGCTGTTTTTAGAGCAAGGTGAATGGTGGTATTGATCAGCATCTCCAAGAGTGGGTGGGAGAGTGCTGGATGGACCATGGGGGAAGGGGAAGGCCAGGAGACATAGAACAGAATGGCAGCAGTACAGGTGCTGAAAGTGTGGCAGCTGCAACTGCAGGAGATGGCCAGCTATGCCATGAGAAAATAAAATAAAATTTCATCCTGGGGGAAAGGAGGTCAGGAGCATGTTAAACATGGCACACTACAGTCAAATTAATTTATAAGTGTGTAAGCAGAAGGGTTATCCTGGAAGACATTACTGTGTTAAAGCAAGAGCAGTGATTGTCAAGGGAAAGGGTGGTTCCATACGCAGTGAAGAGAGAGTCTTTCAAATGTTTGTTCAGGACAGTGGTGAATTGAGGAAGAGCAAGAAGTCAAGCTGAGGGTGACATCTATTCCAGTGTTCATTTTTAGATAGCATGGTAGTTCTGACAACTAAAAGAAGGGTGGAGGAGTTAAAGCAGTTAGTATTTAAGGTGGTCTATGTGTTAGGGAATGGCTTTGTGAAGATAATGAGCTCTGTTTTTAACACACCTGGTTTTGCATGAGGTATCCAAATAGTGAGTTTTCAAAAAGAATTAAATAAGCCTGGTGCCCAGACTTAGAAATATATTGGGACAATCGCCAGGATCAGATTCAGTCAGTTTGGTATCCTGAACTAGTTACACCCTAGGTGCTATGCTAAGGAAGACAGCAATAAAGATGAATGACAAATGACTTTTCTCTAAAACCTACTATGAGATAAAGAAGCCCACTAAAGAATGCACAACATTCTTATTCGTGTAAGTAATTTATTCTGTGCACTAAAGAATTGGAAATATACATACTTCTCAGCCACATTATTACTTTAACCCTGTTGCCCATTCTTAACAGTACCAATTATCAAAGCAATGAATTTACTAAGATGATATTCTTTCTAATTCCAAGGATGAAAGAATACAGTGGTATCTCAGCTCATGAACTTGATTCTTTCCAGGATTCTGGTAGCAAACCAAGCTGGATCAGAAGTGAACCAAATTCAGTGATTAGATTCAACAATGACCTCACAGGGAAATTTGGTTGAGTTCTCATCTAGTTAGTTTTGTAACCAGAATCTTGGAAGAACTGAGTTCATAAACCAACAGAGTACTGTACATTTTTTCCAACTAGAAAATAATTTAGCTGAAACGCTATACTTCTTACAGTATGCCCTGTATGTTGTGTTTTGTGAAGGACAAATTTTTTGTGCTTTCTAAATCAATGAACATATTTGTGTCAATTTAGGTAAAAGTAGAACTATTCAAACTCAGCTCTCACTTTTCCCTCTTTAAAATGCCAGCTCTCTTTGAAAAATAAATATGATTTGCAATCACAGTTGCCATGTGGGTAGGAAAGGATCACTGAAATAAACGTGTGATGAAGAAGTCCTCGGGTTACTCTAATCTCAAATTCAAGAATTCTATGACAAGAAAGACAGTTCACAAAGATTGTTCGAATAAATTAGAGAGACTGGACTCACTCTGCACACACTTGTCATATGAGACCCCAAGTTGAAAGCACGTTCTTCCATTTCAATGTATAGTTAGCTAGCGTTAGCTTTCTTTGTCCATCAGCCCAGTTTTGCAAATGAAATATACAGAAAATAAACCAGAAGATTCTGGTGCTCTTGAGAAAAGGGAACTTGAACAGATCTTTACAAATGCATGTTGAATTCTACTCAACCTTTCCTAAAATGAATGTGCTCACATAATGCATGCGGTCGTGCAGCCTTGATTTGTGCAGAACAGAAAATGTCGAACAGCACTGCTGGCTGCACTCCAAATGACATCATGTTTGGTTTTTGTGTTTTGTTTCTCTATTGCTACTAAACAGGGAAGGCCATGGCAAGATTTCAGTGTTCGCTGTCAAAATGGCGCTCGCCACACTGTGTGGAGGGAAGATCATGGACAAGCTGAGGTGTAAGTGGCTCCTCTGTGCCCCCTCCCGGCTGGCTGTGCCCTGCCGCGCTCCCATCCCTCAATCCCAGCGCCTCTTTCTGCACATTTGTGTGTTTTTGCTTTCTCTGAGAATCACTTGAAATGCAGTCTTAGATCTTCAGATGTTGTCACAGAAACATGAAAACGAAACAGACATTTTCCTCTACTTGTGGATTAATAGTATTTAACACTCACGTATCACTGGCTGGGTTTTTCCTGATATCTATGTGAGATAGGTATTCCTTCCAGTTCCTTATGCTCTTCTATGTTACAGGTACTTGATCAATTTAAAGGTGTAAAAACAAAGCAGGCAGTGACCCCTCTTGAGATATTTCAGAAATAAACATGCCAGCACATTTAAACACTTTCCTCAGCATGTCTGATTTAAGTCAGTGGAAACTCCAGATTCCAAAGCAGATATTGCCAGGGAACAGGCGTCAGAATCATAGAGAGATTGTCTAGCTAGCAATAGCCAACGAGCAGTGAGCAACTGTACTTCTTCATGCATGTGCAATTGCAGAGGTTTAGTCAACACAGCGGAGTTTTGTTTTTGTTTTTTTCCCCATTTTCCTACTATGATTTAGAAAACTGAAAATAAATCACAAAAAAAATCACATAAATACGATGGTGCTAGGATGTAAATCCTGACTCTTTTTTCTATACCACTGTTCCTCAAATTTAACATGCTTTCTAAAATACAGACTTGAGGGCTGGCCAAATAGCTCAATGGATTAAAGCACCTGCAAGAAAGCGTAGGGGATAAGGGTTCAAACCCTGGGCCTGCCATGGTGGCCCCATCCCCGGGGCGTGCTGAGATGGCAATTGAGACTGGGTGTGGTGGTGCACACCAATAATCCCAGACCTTGGGAGGCTGAAAAGAGGCAGATCACTAAAGAGTCTGATCTAGTAGTGAGACCCTGAACACCCTGTAGACCCTTTCCTACAATACAAATAATAATAATAGTAGTAGTAATAATAATAATAATAATTAATAACAAAGTAAAATAAAATACAGACTTCTGGGTTCCTTCCCCAGAGTTTCTGATGCAGTAGACCTCAGGTAGCAAAGTTTTCTTTTTGAACTAGATCAAAATGCTGGTGATGCTGACATTTGAAAGTTTCCTCTAGCTCTACTGGTTGCCCTAAATCTGACTTTGGGTTACAACGCCATGTTAAAAGGGCACTGCTGGGAGTTGGGAGTCCCATCTGTGGGACTAACTTGCTGAGTGACCCTACATTTTCTTTCACTTCTTTAGTCCTCAGCTTTCTTCCACAGTCTGAATTCAAGGACCTTATTAGTTACCTGCAGCATCACTTCTAGCTGCAGCCAGGTATGACTCATAGCCCTTAGTTTTGAGATTTTTTTTTTTTTTTTTTTTTTTTTTTGCTGTTTTTGTCTTTTTAAGATAGGGTTTTGTTCTGCAGTTCATATTGGCTGTGAATTCACTTTATAGCCCAAGCTGGCCTTGAGCTCCCATTGCTCTGCCTGTCTCAGCCTAGAGAGTGCTGCACTTACAA
Organism: Ctenomys sociabilis; assembly: GCA_004027165.1. Taxonomy (NCBI): domain Eukaryota; kingdom Metazoa; phylum Chordata; class Mammalia; order Rodentia; family Ctenomyidae; genus Ctenomys; species Ctenomys sociabilis. Next base: position 4,414 of record PVKA01033874.1, on the reverse strand, counting down.
GCAAGTGCCGCCACACTAGGCTTTCATAAGTCTTTGCTTCCGGGCTGTCCGCTGGTTTCAGAGTGCACCTTTTGCTTCTTACATGCCAAGAAACAGAGTGAAGTAAGGAACCGAAGAACGCTTTGCTTCTTGGAACTTCCCTGGACGCACTTCCAGGGAGAGATCTCTTGTGGACTCGGTAAATAAGTAAATGGAAACACAACATAAAGCCCCAGGTGACCACCCAGCTCCCCTCACTCACAAGGCCTTTCTTCCAGGGAGAGCCAAGCGCAGCCGGATGCAGCGATTTCCAGCCTGAGGGTTGGGTTAGTCTCCGTATAGCCTGACGAAGCTAGACAATGAAAATTATATGCCTCAGTGCTTGGTTGAAAGATAGATGCTGCAACCAATGGCATTAAAAAGAACAGAGAGAGGGTTTGGCAGTAACCAGAAAGCATGTCTTTTAAGGTTAGACTATCAAGAGAAAATTTAGCAAAATGAACCAAGCAGAGAAAGAGGCCCCTGCAGACCTTACCTCTTGATCTCACCTTACATTTGGCCATTCATGCTCAGGGCATTAGATAAATCCAAAAGTTAATAATGATATCTTCCCATTATTATATTAATTGGTACCTGGATAAAAAGGTCCTATGTTTGAATGAGTTTGAGGAAAACTAATAAAGATAATTTTCTAAACTTCAGAACTCTAGCCCTCAAATGTTCCTTGTTAATCCTGTGCCCCCAAGAACCCAAGTCTTCTTGCATTTTCCCTTTGTTTTTCTCTGCATCAGACACCATCTTTCTCCAAAGGAAAGGGGAGTTCGGCAGTTTCCGGCATCTCCTCTAACCCCAGCCTTCGAGTGTCACTGCCCAGGACGGCATCTCAGGCCAATCATTAACCCAGTGACTGTTGAGAGGAAAGGCCAGACAGGGATTCCAGTCATGCAGCATCCATTTCATCTGTTGGGCTAGGACAGCCCACTCTTTTCTCTGAGCTGAGGGAAATATTGGGACCAATAAATTCAGCAATTACCAAGGTCAGGCTGAATTTGAACACATCTTTACCAGGCATGAGAACCATGGCAAATGCCAGAATTTGGAGAAAACAGGGTGCCTGCTATGGTGTTTTCTCCCCACCCCCTCCTGTGACCCTCCAAGACATATGGTCAGTCCACATAGTAGGCTTGCTGTTGACAGCCAAGTCAGAGCTCCTCAGTACAACAATGGAAGCAACCAGCCAGGGGTCCCCCTGGAGACATATGAAGTTCTCCAGGCAGTAGAAACCAGCATCACCATGTCACAAATTCTGTAGCAGAGCACGTGGTGTGACCATGATGTATCAAGCTCTTCTCCCTAGGAGCAGTAGACCTGAGTCATAGTCTCTTGTATCCCTACTTCTCTGACTGGGGAAGCACTATTCATGCTGGCAGTTGTAGAGAGAAAGCTTCATTGGATTCCAAGTAACTTATGTATTTGAAGCAATTTGACAAAAAAAACTATTATGCTGGAAGCGATTTGGCTGGAAGAATCTCTCCAAAATGTTAATGAGTCAAAAATGATTATCTTTATTCACCAATATTTCTAATACCAATGATAATTACTGGCTGGATGAGCAATTGTGTACAAATATTCCCATAGACAGTGATGGTTGACTCTTGGTAACTGAACTTATGGATGTTTTCTATAGTCTTCCATTACTGGCTGTCATTTCAACAAAAAGTAGACAAGGTCATGGTTTCCTATACTACTTTCATAATTAAGAAAGAGCATAGCCAAAGGACCTAGAATTTTTAGGGTTTGAAGGCTTTATTTTTCCTTCCATAAATTTTTCTAATTCACTTCAAACCAGTATGCCAGCTGTGCTCATTTGGCAGTCTTTCTTTTTGTGTTTGGCTTGTTCCCACCAGCCCCTTTTGGCTGGAGAGCACAGAGCAAGAGTAATGGGCTAAGAGTAAATTAGAAATTTAAGAAAAGACAAATACTAGGGGAAACAGTAGAAAACTGGAGCTGAGTTTTTCATTGTTTAAAATACATAAAAAATGAAGTCAACTCCATGTCGCATCACAATTTCTAATACTCAAGGCCCCCATCAACTGGTATGCAGTGTTAGCGACACAATTCCAAGGACCACCACTAACCCAACACAGGAGAGGAGGTGCGCCCTGCAACCCGTGCAGACCAGTGAATGCCCTCCGGGTCTCTTCAGCTGTTCTCCATAAGATAAGAAGCTACTGTTTTCAGGGGTTGGATTACCTGCTCACACTTCTACCTGAGGGCTCCTTAACAGTCCTAAGGATCATGAGAAATTCCAAGTCCACTGCTGTCAGCTTGGAACACCTTGCACTGTTCTATGCAAGCTCTTAAGTCAAGAAGAACTTGTTTTCTCTAGCTCAAAAGACTTGCATTATGGCAAATGTCTATATTTATGGAATCTACCTATTGGGCAGTGTTTCTAACTCTCTGGCCTTCTTCAGATTCTCTAGGAACTCCCTCAGCACAGTCGAAACACACACTCTGAGCAGAGCTTGCAAATCCCTTCCTACATCAGCCTCACCCCATATCATGCCTTGAATCCTGCCCAGGGCCTTCATTACGGATCCTTGCATGCATGTTCTTTCTCTTCGCTCCATGATGGTGCTATGGTCCTGGTCCTACTTCCCTGCACCCACTCCACTACGTGCCTGCCTGGCCCATCAGTGGCCTTTCTACGTGGCTTTCACTCACTTCCCCCTCTGAAGGCCTCTCTCAGAGCTTCCACCCCACCACACCCACTTATTCCAGTGTCCACATCATGATGTAAATATTTTTGGTATCCAGTCATGCACCCAGCAAGCACTTCTCTGCCACTCTACTGCCCAGAGAGCAAGAACTACATTCCAACTTTGCAATATAGTCACTGCTGACCACAGTCTCACACATTTAGTGCGTGCCAGATTGCTTTTAATTCAAAGAATCAGTAAATGTAAATTCTTCCAAAATATCCATACTACAGCTGAGGAGATAGCCTGGCAGTCTAAGCACCCACCTGGTAAGCACAAGGACCCAAGTTCTATCATGCTCTGCTACCATACCGGCAACCAAAGCTAGACATGGTAGAGCATATCTATAATGCCATCTGGAGAGGCTGACACAGGAGGATCACTAGTGAGTCCAAGCTGTGCAGTGAGACCCTGTGCCAAATAAAAATATATTTTAAAAATTAATATAAATAAAATATCCAGACTTGCATGATGCTATAGGAAATGCAACAGTGGCTCAGAGTTTGTCTTTGACCCTTTTGTAGGACATCATTGAGGAGGCAAATCCTAAATATCTGAAGTTCATGGCAAAAATAAGGCAATGTGAAATTAATATGGTGCCTCATATACAAACTGTCATTCTACGTGCTTCACAAGGATTAAGAACTCCTATGAAATAATTTAATACTTGAAATAGCCATTCATACATATATATATAATATGTGTGCACATATATATTATCCTCATCATCATATTACCTAAAGCCCACATCTAAGCTACAAACACACTTTCTTCACTTTGTTAGGTACTTCAGAGTCCATTCATTTCTTTTTCAAAACTGGTGTGGCCGTTCATAGTGATTTTGCACCACTCGTAGCGACTTCCCGCTTATCACAGCGATCGAGCCCGGGCTGGCTGTTTTGTAGCGGGTCCTCGTCATAGATGGATCAGTATTGCTTTCCAGCATGTGAAAGTCTCTTGTGCTGCTCCCTGTCCTTTTGCTCCAGTCAGAGATGCTGCCTAAATTCTTGAGAGGGTGCCAGAAAGCCTACTTTACAAAGTGCACCTTGATGGGGACAGTGGAAGCCTCGAAGACAGTCTGGGCAACCCTGAGATGGCCTGCCCCGAGCCAGCTCGGCAGGCTGTTCACTTCTCCTAAATTGCTGGCTGTCCCTTGCGGGAGGGAGGGTCTTCAGTTCTGATTTTGGAATTACACAACAGTTTTTGCTACTGGCAGCTTATTTTTTATTTTTGACTAGTTATAAAATTGAACCTGAGATAAATGCCCTAAATAAATAATGTTTTGAAAGTAGATGAGAACATTAATGTTTTTGTTCAAATATAATTTCTTTATAAATATACAAACATTTAATGCATTTATTGTGTAAAATATATTTTGATGTATAAATACGTTGCAAAATAAGCAGATTTATCTAATTAATATATATTTATGTCATAATCCATAAGTTTTTTCTTTTTAAATTTTTTTAATTTTGTCTTAATGTAATACAAGTAGATACTGATGAAGAAAACATAAAGGCACTCTTTTATTAAAGAAACAAAATTTCATAAGAAAATAATTAGAGAATTAGAATAATTAAAATAATATGTATTATTACCTTAGAAGATTGTCCAAAATGTTACTCAAAGTGTAAGTCATAGACAAGAAAAAGATAAAAAGATTCTCTTTTGAAAAG
>PVKA01033873.1:0-24119 GCA_004027165.1 Ctenomys sociabilis | reverse complement strand
TCTCCTGTATCAACATTTCATTCCTCTTACTTTGCGTCACTACCCAGCAGTCAGAAAGAACACAGTAAGAAAGGTGATGGTGCTGAAGGCAGCTGAATTAGATAGAAATATTATAGACAGTCAGACACGGCCAGACCCTCAAAGACAATATGGAAGACAAGGTTACTTTTCTACTTTGGAAGAGACAGACACTCTCCGCTGAGGGCCAGATCCCAAGACAAAAGAGTACACAAATGCAGCCACATACTTCCCTAAAAAGGGGCACAAGGAATTGATAATCTAAATAGGTATCAATCACTTTGAAAGAGTCACTAACCCAAGCCCCAACAGGAAGAGACTATGTCCTACATTCTTACCCACTTGCTATGTGATTTTCTTCCCCACTTGATTCTGACTTAATCAATTTTACTTGAGCAATGGTTCTTGTAATCTCATTGGTTGACCATAGTTTTGTCCCACCTAAGCAAGTTCTCATGGCATCCTCCTTAGACCCACCTCACCACGTAATTTTGTTTTATAAAATGCCTGGAAAAAGCAGCTTTCCAGGTAACCCACTCAGGTCCCTCTATTGTTCCTCTCTCAGACAGAAGCTTTTTTTCCCCCAATAAATATTCTACTCTTAATCTCTGTTTGTCCCTAAAATTCATTCTTCAGTTTTAGAGAACATGAACTTATCCAGGTACCTTTCAGGTTGGGAGTTTCATTTCCCCTTTATCATTGGGAAGGGATGGCAGGAACTTCAGAGGGTCTCCACCTGCACCTCTCTACTGTTTCACCCACTATGTGTTGTTTTACTATAGCAGACCCAGCAAACTAATATACCTTCTCTAACTCATTCTTCATTAAGTCCTACTCATTATACTTTCCAGACCACTTTTGTTTTCCCTATATACCTCATATCTGCCCCAGCCCCAGCCAAACCTGTTACAGATGCCTGCTGCAGCTGATACAGGGAGAAAAAAATGATCTCATGTGGGTGACCTCCAAATGATACAGGGAACCTCCAAATGATATAGAGGAAAATTGATCTCCCAACCTGACCTGGATGAATTCATGTTCTCTAAAACCAAAGAATACGGGCTGGCAAGATAGCTCAGCGGTCTAGAGCACCTTCCAGGGACGGCGGTTCGAGCCCCAGCACCACATGCCATGCCAGCCCCTCCCCGCAGGGCCGGCTGAGCTCACACCCCACCCCCGCGAAAAAAGAATCCGTGATCTGTAGCGAGACACTGTAATAAATAAAGGAATTTTTTAAAAAATAAATAAATAAATAAATAAAACCAAAGAATGAATTTTAGGAACTAATAGAGGTTATGAGCAGAATACATTTATTGAGAGAAAGAAAGCTCCTGTCTGAAAGAGGGACAGGAGGGGAGCCCGAGTGGGTTGCCCCCCAGAAGCTGTCTCTTCCAAGAACTTTTATAGAGGAAAACCATGTAGTGAGGCAGGTCTAAGGTGGAGAAGACATGGGAACTAGATTAGTTGTGTAGCAGGCAGGCATGACCACAGGACAGGGTCTTTTCCTGTTGCGGGTTGGGCTAGTGGCTCATTTGGGCTCTTTCAAGGTGATTCATACCTATTTAGAATATCAATCCTTGATGCCCATCCCTAGGGAAGTATGTAGTTGTGTTTCCTCTTTTGTCTTGGTATTGAAGTGTGGTCCATACAGGAGCGTCTGTCTACTTGAGTCTTGGTATTGAAGTGTGGTCCATACAGGAGCGTCTGTCTACTTGAGTGTCTGTCTCTTCCAAGTTGTAAAGTCACCTTGTCTTCCATCTTGTCTCCTTTAGGGCCTGGCCCTGTCTGACTGCCTATAATATTTCTATCTAATTCAGCTTCCTACAACACAGTCTTCCAGTGGTCTGCTTCTACTCTTCCTTCTCTACAGTTCAGTCTCCACAGATAAGTGGACAGTAGCCCTGTCTACTAAACTAGATAGCAATATTATAGGTAGTCAGATGGCTAGACTCACATCTGACTCTCTAGAACAACAGGAGAGAGAAATCCTTTCCTCTGAAGATAAAGTATTAATTAATATATTGGGTTAAAAATTTAAATTGCTGAACTGAAAATAGAACACAGAGTGCACATTATATGCTAAGATGAGAGAAGAATGAATACAGAACTAGAGGACCAAAAAAGTCCTGCAACCTGCCTGGCTTTGCAGTAGAACTCTTTTCGCAGGATTAAAAGGACTACAGAGGAAAAAATAAAATGCCTCCTGTGAGTATGCTCCAATAACGGCACCTGTGTGTTCTAACCCTACTGATAGTGGTTCAGATAAGCAGCTATATGATCTTTACTAAGTAGAGGAGGAGGAGCAACTAGGAGGGCCCTGGTGGGAGAACGTAGTTACATGCCTCAAGGAGTCTGCGGTCAGAACGTGAAATACTGGGACAACATTTCCCTGGAGTAGTTCCCAACATTTCTTAGTGGTATCATAATGCAGAGGGTTAAGCTTGGATTAGATAATCAGAGAATCATGAAAGTCAACATGGAAACACTGCTGGCTATTATGTAGGCACTTTTACTATAAATTATGTGATAAAGGATCTCATTTGCCCCACCCAAGCCCCAGCCCAGGTCCGAGCACTTCACACGAGTAGAAATAAAACAGAGGACAAACTCCCAGAAGTCTCTGAGTGGCGCGCAAGACACGCCCAGAAAAACCTCCCAAGCATGCGCGCGTGCGAGCAGCAGGAAGTTGTACGCAGGCGCAGAGACCCGCGCATGCCCAGTATGCTCCAACCGCAGCTAGGGCGCGGCGCCGGGTGGCGCGGCTCCGGCAGGACGTCCACTCTGCGGCATGAGGGGCTATAACCGGGCAGCTCCCTCTTCCTCCCTCCACCGCCATGGAATGCCTATGGAGCCTAACTGGGATCCTGCCCCGCACTGCGAGGTTGCCCCGGAGGACCCTCTGCGCCCTGGCCTTGGGCCTCTGCCCCTCGCCGGCTCGCCCTGTGACCTCCTGCGGGCGCGCGACCCGCTTGCTGGGCGGAAGCCGGGCTGCTCCGTTCTGCCCGCCCAGCCGGACCCGCGTTGCAGGTACGCCGCGCCCAGGCCGCCGCCGCGGCCGCCCGTCCTTGGCGCCCAGCCCCGGCGTCCTGGCCGCGCGCGCGGTCCGAGCCGACCTTGCGCGGCGCCCTGCCGTCCACCCGGCAGCCCAGGCTGCTCCTCCGCGGAGATGCGTGGAGCTGCGTACGGCGTGTGCGCGTTCCCCAAGCTGCCTCAAGGGAGGTTTTTAAAATCAGAGCTTTCGTCCTTAGTCGTCATAGTAGTTGTGCGGCAGAGGTTGTCATGTTTTTATTTTTTATAAATTATTCTCTTCCCTGTATTGTTTCTCTTAAGAGCACGTTTCTGCAGTTGTACAGTAGCGCGGGTACGGGGTGGAAACGGACCTACAACTGAAGTTGAAAAGTTTGAGGCCACGTGGTGAAAGTTGCCCATAAAAAGGATTTGACTGTATTTTTCAGCTAACATTTGCGCGAACAGCCAGAAGGCTTGGAAAGGGAAGAAAGGGAAACTTTTTAAGTTGCTGATTTACAAAGGGGTTAAAGCAACATTGTGATAAAGATTTTCACTGATGCGAATGTGAATATTGTTCAGAGACTATGTATATATATATATGTATATATATATATATATACATAGTCTCTGAACAATATTCACATTTATTTATATATGTATATAAATGTATTTAGTACAGGGTCTCACTATACAGATCGGACTCGTAATGATCCTTCTGTTTTCAGCCTCTTTAGCACTGGGATCACAGATCATCGCCACCATGTCCAGTGTCATTCGCCATCTCAGCGCATGCAGGAGTTGTGGCACGCCCCCCAGTACCTGCCTAAGCAGGCATTTTATAGTCCACTGAGCTATCTGAGAGGCCTGAGAGACAATATCTAGACATGTATAGTCATGCATCTCAAAAATACAGCAATGCCTTAAATGTTTTTTTACAGTTGTACTTACCTACTCCCAGAGTAGGTACATCCCAGAATAACTTACATCAATCAACACCTCCCTCCTCAAGCTCTTTAAAAAGTCAGTTGTTCATTTGGTAATGTGAACTTTTAGGATAAGCATTAAAATTCACAATAGTAGTTCTGGTGACACCTAGTCTGATTTGTAACTAGTTATCAAATCTAAAAAAAACCAAATTCTCAATGTATATCTCTGCTTTTAATTTTGTTCGACAAACCTTGTAACAGTATTATGTAAAAGGAGAAAAAGAACCACATCAGTTACCATAGTAATGGGTGGGCGTGGTGGTTGACCCATGTAATCCCAGCGCTCTGAGCCAGACAATCACCTTGAGTTTGAGGCAAGCCTGAATGGTACCTAGCCATACAATAGCCTCCCCCCAAAAAATTACCAGAATTATTATATGGAAATAGTGGGAAGGAATAAGGCAAAAATCTATCCTGAGTCAGACCAAGAGCCAGGGTGATTACACTGGTAACAAAATAATTCATGATAATGGTTGAATTTTTCCATTACTCTGTTGAGTAGTTTGAAGTGACCTTTGTTAGCCATTATACTTCATAGCCAACTTCACCTCAAGCCAATCATGTGTTTAAGATATTTATATTTGGTTAAGGACTTGTATTCATTCCAGTTGAATGGAGAGTCAGAAATGCTGTACGTAGAAAATAAAATATGCAGGGTTTGGGCTGGCAAGGTAGCTAAGAATTCTGAAGCCCCTGCTTAGATGAGCTTAGGCAGAGGCAGGGGACTGCCTCAGGGGAGGCTGAACTGACAGATAGATAAATAAAATTACAAGCCGGGCGTGGTGGCGCATATCTGTAATCCCAGCACTCGGGAGGCTGAGGCAGGAGGATTGTTGTGAGTTCGAGACCAGCCTGAGCTACAAAGTGAGCTTAAGGCCAGCCTGAACTGCATAGTGAGACCCTGTCTCAAAAAGACAAAAAAAAAAAAAAAAAAAAATTACACAGTGCATAATATATAACTAGATAATTCTGATATCAGAGTGCTGAAAACTCAGGTGGATATCTGTTCAGTTTTCATGAAACTATTTTGTTTAAATCTCAAGAGACTATTTTATATTTGTTCATTCAATTCTGGAGTGTTAAACTAAAATTAGAAAGGGAGAAAAAGTTGATTAGAATAGACTTCTAATGCCTTAAGTAATGTGTTATTGCTTTAAAAAATCATTCCCTGTCAAACCTAACATAATTAGCTGCAAATATTTAAATTATGAAATAATCATGTTTTTTTTTTTTTTTCTATAGGAAAGAAGTTCAGAAAATAGTAAAGTGCTCCTTATGAAAACCAATTGTGTGATCACACGGAATTTTCCCATTTTTTTCTTCAGGTGAAGTGCTGCGGTATAGAACTTTCGACGTTTCTCAAGCCACCCTAGCCAGCGTAGCCCCTGTGTTTACTGTGGTGAGTGTGTGGCATGTTGATAACTTACCAAAAGCACTTACCATACTTACTAACAGCTGGACTGTTGGCCAAGCTACTAATTTCTTTTGTTTTCACTTTTTTTTTTTTTTTTTTTTTGTGGAGCGGGGGATCGAACTTGCCAGGCAAGCACTTATTCAACTGAACCATCTCCTCAGCCCCTGCTTTTGTTTTATATTGAATTATTTTGTCATGCTGCCTGTGGGTTGTACCTAGCCAACCCTGTGATTTACAGTGGTCTTGAGACTGTGGAACTCTTTCAATACTAGAATAGCTTGTGTATGTTATTGTTCACAGCTTCCTGTGTTTTCTCATGTAGAAGCCCTTAGTCTGTTAGCCATAGCAGGACTTGAACCTGCACTACAAGTTCTCTATAGAGGAGCATCTTGAAGCAGCCCAAAGCACTTGATCTGAGTCAGACTTTCTAAGCTCTAATCTCAGCTCTGCCTCTTACTTACTTACTTACTTATTTAATTTGGCAGAACCAGGGATTGAACTCAGGCCCTTTTGATTGCCAGGCAAGTGCTTATTCTCCTGAGGTATCTCCCTGGTCCTGCCTCTTCTTATTAACTAGGTAGATTTGGACAGATTACTGTAATAAATTTGTACCTTAATTTTCTCATCTGTAAAGTGCTTTGTAAAAAGTTTGCAAGGATTAAGTCTAGTTTATACAACTGTTGTAAGGATTAAATATACTTCACAGTATTGTTGTGAAGATTAAAGTGATGATGTGGAAAGCTCTTAAAACAGCCTGGCATACAGTACAAACCCAATGTATGTTCACTGCAAAGATATTTAGGCTTATTAACATGAGGGCTTTTCTTTTAAGCTATATATAAGAAGATAACTCCTAAAATTACATCTAGAGGTTATGATGTATGTTCATTGTTAAACCAGCATGTAAAATCTTACGTTAAATATGAAAAAAAAATTCTTTGCAGGTTAAATAATTGTCTACCAAGAACATAAGAAATCAGCTGATGCTATTTGAAATAGTAAGTTTAGGAAATAAAGCTAACATTTTTTAAATCATATTTGTATGACTTTTAAGAAAATAAAAGCTCCATTGAACAAAAAGATAATATAGATGCAGAAATATTTATTACATGTCAAAGTGAAAGTGTGCAGATGTGTGTTTTACATGAATACATTTTATGGAAAAAGACTATAGTAATACTCAGTAAGCTATTGGCATCTCTCTGTGTAGAATGTGTCGTGTTGGGCTGGGGAGATAGCTCAGGAGCATAAGCACCTGCCTGTCACGCCATGAGTTAGTTTTACTTGACATACGTTGCTTCTCATTTTCTGCAGTGGATGTATGTGTTTATTAAATAAATTTAAGGTGGAAAGCTTGTCTGTTTTACACAAATATAGAGCTTCTTTATAAATTTTCCTTTAACATTGACATTTTATGCTATTTACATATTACTAAAGATCGTATCTTTGCTCATGAGTCGGAAGCTAATATATGCACTGTGGAGTATGTTGTAACACAGCGTGCATGTGCCCAAAGTGATAGTCCAAGACCTTTGCTATACCCACACCTTACCTTACAGTGTGTTTCCGAAAATGTATTTCATAGTAAATAGGACAGTCAGTGCACAGATTTATTAAATGTTATTTGATAACTTTAGACTTGACAGTGGATAAGTATACAGAAAAAATATTTCTTTACATTAAGGGAATAAGTGTACTTTGTGGAACATGGCTTCTCTCAAGCTGTCAAAAGAGGACTCCTCTTTAAAGCTTTATTAATTCTGCAGTGCTGAAGAGAGACTTCTTAGCCCCAAACAGATGTTTAGATTTACAAGATCGGCCACACACATCCAGTCTGCTGATGGGAACAGGAGTCAGTGCATGCTACCAGTCAGTGTCTTCTTCATAGTGAGTCCTTGTAGCCAACTGGGGCTTCTCTGGACTGCTCAGTGGTAACTCAAGTGCAAGGAGATGCAGTGATCTAGAAGAGTGAGATTCCCCCCAGCTCAGTAGCTGCTGCCCCTCTGTGCTAGCACAGGCTAGGTGCCAGCTACATTCTGAGCAGTGGCATCCTTATGGTACCTAATCCTTCATAGTCTTCCCTGTCAAGTGCAGTCTGTCAGTCAGTGTCATTGTCACCATAAACAGTTTCACCAAAGATCTGGCTGATGCTCTTTTGTCACAGTTAAAGAGGTGCCCAATAGGAAGTAAGGCCCATGTCAGGCTTTTCTTAGCAAAGGAAAGGGTGACTTTTCCCTTAACCTTTAGATCTAATTAACCTAGAAGTCAGTTATGGTCTATAACTGCATTTCAGCATTTTGAAGATTATATAGCATGCCTTAAATAGTATAATAGTTAGAAAATAATGTTGTTTTTTGATCTACAGACAAAATTTGATCAAGAGGGAAATGTTACTTCTTTTGGTAAGTATCTATATTTTATTTTAAATCATGAGCAGGAAAAAAAAAAAATCAGTGAATGAGTAAACTTGATGACAGGACAATTGCCATGGTACAGTGTTTTGATTGGAAAGCTCTGTTACCAGCATGTGGGAGGTGGTCTCCTTTGCCGTTTTTACATTGGCCCTAATTAGAACTGGCAGTGCGTAGGCTGTGCATGATCTCCCAGAATTTTCTTCTGGGAAGGAGTCCTTTGCTAGGTAGAGTCAAAGAATATTTTTGGAGAATAGGGCAGGGGATAGAGGTGCCTTTTCACTCTTTTGTTTCTCTTCTCTCCATCTCTTAAACTACACTCCTCCTCGCTTTTGTTCTCAATTGCATTAAGTAAAATTGCACAGTACCACGGGTGCTACAGTGTGTGATGAAAAGCAGGATGAGATGGGGCACAGCGTGCCAGTTGCATGAAACTGCTGCTGATTGCTGTCTGTAGACAGCAGCTACTTTTAAAGGTGAAACCAGGTATTGCTTTACTGTGCCGCTTGAGACCCTGGTCTCAGGTCTTCCTGTGTTTCCAACCATGTGGTCCTGTCGCTGCCTTTGCTGGAAGCTCAGTGTTTTTCTCAGTGTCGCCTTCAGAAAATTGTTCTGCTTGTACTCCCACCACAGGTATGTTCGGATGCCACAGAAACAGATACTGCTACAGGCGATGTAATGTCTTGAGTTTCTGTCACTTGTGTGCTCTTAGGTAATACATTTAGTTTTCAGGTAGGAGAATCTGGAATGAGAACTGACCTAATTTTCTCTTTCTGATTTTTCCAAGAACAAAGAAAATTGAACTTATCTGTTCACACATTTAGAATACTGAAGATGATGTAGTGAAAAAACAAAGAGAAAATGCCACTATGTAAAATTCATGTTGAAGAAAGATACCCTGTCCCTAAAGCAAGAAATTACTTCTGTGGGTTCCTCTGACTCATGGCTGTGGATTCTTTTCAATTGGTTCATGGGACAGAGAAGTTTTACCAAGAGTAGAAAAGAGAAGGAAATAATTAGTATTAGCTGGGAATGTTTCTGAGTTAATGATGGTTTTAAAGCACTCAGTTTAGCTTTTGTGTCTTATTGTAGTAGGAAATTGTCCTGGTGGTGCTGGGAAGGATGCTGTGGCAAAACATGTAAACTCTTGCTCTATTCGTTTAGCTCATTTTTATTTCTTTTATAGAAAGGAAAAAAACTGAATTATACCAAGAATTGGGTCTCCAAGCCAGAGATTTGAGGTTTCAGCATGTGATGAGCATCACGGCCAGGAGCAACAGGATTATCGTGAGGATGGAGGTGAGGGGTTTCCTTCTGTCTACAGCTCTCCCCTGCAGTTTATCAAAGTGCCTGTAGGCTCCTTGGTCGATATATGGCTGAGAAGTGGTTTTAGTGGGGCCAGGGAGATAGCTCAGTGAAATAAGCGCTTCCCTGGCAAGCAAAAGGGCCTGAGTTCAATCCCTGGTTCCACCAAAAAAACGTGGTTTTGTTGTGAAAACACTTCTATGGAGCACATAATGCATTTTAGGTAGAACTCATTTTACATGAATTATATTCATATGCTCAGCAGATATAACACTATTTTATGTTGGAAGAATTATGTTCTTATTGTTTGAGTTTAGTCATTAAGTTTCTAAAATTATAAATCGTTTGTAATATATTTTTACTCCTATCCTGCATAATCTTACTTAACCAATAATGTATTTTGAGGGCCGGCTAAATACCTCAGTGGATTAAAGTGCCTGTAAGCAGGCACAAGGGCTGAGGTTCAATCCCCTGGTCTGCTGTCCTGGCCCCACCCCTGGGGTGCACTGAGAGGCAGTTGAGACTGGGCATGGTGATACACGCCCATAATCCCAACTGCCCTCTAATCCCTGCTCTTGGAAGGCTGTAAACAGGCAGATCACTATGAGTGCTATCTAGTAGTGAGTTCCTGAACACCCTATAGACCCTTCCCTAAAATACAAAAAAAATTTGGTTTCCTATATCTAGAATTAAATTTTGGACCCTCAATTTTAATTTTTATTGACAGCTTTCTAAAATACGTTGTATCTTTCTTTGTGTACTCAGAGAACCCACGTATACTGGCTGTTCCTTGGTAACTCAGGGACATCATTACTGTGGCAGGTGAAAGCGTACGGTAGGGTCCTGTAGAGGATGCAGAGTCATGTGTTTGATGGTCTTGCCCAGCAGTGAGTTGCTTTCTTCATAATGACTTTGATGGCAGCTTTGTATCCATTCATCTGGAATTGATGAAAATGAGCATGCCGGAAGCCATCTTCTGCCAATGCCTTTTCTCCAGAAAGTGTTCTTCACTCTTGCTGTCAGTACTTCCTACCCTTTAAAACAGAATCTCTTTCATAAAGAGGTAGATGTGTGGTCAAGCAGATTTAGCGGCGTTAATGTTATAATCTAACTGTACGGTGATTGTATAATATATAAGTTTTTTGTGATAAAATGTTGATTAACATGTAACATAGAAAATACTCGTGATTTCTGTGTCACTGATAGGATAGTTACAGGCAGCCTCCCTCTGCTGTAACTTGAAAAGTTGCTAGTATCCAGAAAAATTTCTAACTTCATGCTGTTTTATATTTGCACAGTAAGCTGTATTTTGTCTTTAGAATGTCAGATTAACTTAATATGTTCTGGTTTTTTTTAATCATTTATCTATATTCATTCATTCATTCATTTGGCACAGGGTCTCTACCAGCTCCACACAGTGATCCTCCTGTCTCAGCCTCCCCCATGCTGGGGTTAGAGGTGTGCACCAGCACACCCATTTTTGGTGGTGCCTCTGCATGGGGCCATCCAGACATGCTGAGGATCAAATCCACGTTCTTGCCCTTGCCAGGCATGCGCTTAGACTGCTGAGCATCTCCCCAGCCCCTGGTTCTGGTGTTTTTAAAAAGAAATTTTTCTCTTTAAACCAAACTGCTTATGAAAGTAAATGTTTTATAGGTGTCTACCTAATAGCTGACTTTTAATAAAACTGTCTTTCCCTGTATTGCTTGTTTTTGCATTTTTACCTTGGAAGCCTCTTTTTTTTTTTTTCTTTTTTTTTTCCTTTGTACTAGGACTTAGGACCTTGTGCTTTCCAGGCAGGCTGTTATGTCACTTAGCTATATCCCCAGTCCCTACCTTGAAAGTTTTAATAAATATACAATTTGCATAATTTGACTTATATTGAGAGTAAGTTAGAGGTACCAACCTATGTTTTTGGGGGGTTTTTCCTTTAAAAATATACCTTTGTTGTGTGTTTGAAAACCTGACTGGTTTAGTCTTAATCCGAAATTGTAAAATGTTAAGCCAGCTTCATAGATGTTATTTTTTCAATAGCTCTGTAGTTTGTACAGACACGCATGTGTTTACATAAGTATGTATATGTATGTATGTCCTTTTTTTTCTTTTTTTACAGTACTTGAAAGCTGTGATAACTCCAGAGTGTCTTTTGATATTAGATTATCGTAATTTAAATTTAGAGCAATGGCTGTTCCGGGAACTTCCATCCCAACTGGCTGGAGGTGGTCAGCTTGTCACATACCCTTTACCTTTTGAGTTCAGAGCTATAGAAGCACTCCTACAGTACTGGGTAAGCTTTTTTTTATTGAGTTTTTTGTTTGGGTTTCAAATGCTATGAGTGGAAGACAAGTTGGTGTTGTTTCAGTGGTACTACCCCAAATGCATCCTCCTACGCAGAATCAAGAGTCATTTCTGGCTGGGCGTGGTGGCGCATGCTTGTAATCCCAGCACTCGGGAGGCTGAGGCAGGAGGATTGTTGTGAGTTTGAGACCAGCCTGAGCTACAAAGTGAGGTTAAGGCCAGCCTGAACTGCATAGTGAGACCCTGTCTCAAAAAGACAAAAAAAAAAAAGTCATTTCTGCATGTCCTGAAGGAAGAATGTCAAATTCCTAAACCTTACTGCTCAATCACATAGAACTAAAGACTCAAGAGTAGATAGACTGTAACAGATAATGAAGCCATTTCAAGTTTAACTCTATATTATGGAATTGTAATACAAAATACATCATACTTTAAATGCGTTCCACTTTGTTCTCTAAACTGTCCATTTTGAAAGTATGTGCTTACAGCTGTTATTCATCAAACTGTTCTTTGACTTACTCAACAGTCTTTTGAAGCACCTAAGTGCTGGCTCTGTTTGAGACCTGAACTGATGTAAGAGTTACATTCTTCTAAGCACTCAGTCATAAATTGATAGTCACTGGATATGTGGGGTCAAGTGGTTTGCTTTGCCTGTCACATCGGCCCCCCTCCCATTAGTAAGGATGGTAGTGGTGCAAGAGCTGGTGCAGAGAGCATTAACCAGAATGGGAGGGGGAGGGGAGGGCAGAGAGGATCTGAGTTGTTTGGGGTGGAGTGAGCTTGGTTTTCTTTTGTTTTGGTTTTAGTGACAGAGTCTTGCTAGTCGTTCAGGCTGGGCTTGAACTCAGACCATAACCCAGACTTGCCTCAAATTCACAGTGATCCTCCTGCCTCAGCCTCCCAAGTACTGGGATCACAGACATGTGCCACCACACACAGCAGTGGGGTAAACTTGACATCCTTCTCTTTTGCCTGCTTTGCCTAACTGAAAGAAGAGACGGCTACACTCCCTTTTAAGGTTAATACATTCTTGCTGGGCTGGCAAGATAGCTCAGCAGTCTAAAGCGCCTGCTTAGGCAAGCTCTCAGGGACCGCGGTTCAATCCCCAGCACCACATGCCATGCCAGCCCCTCCCCCCAGGGCGGGCTGAGTTCACCACCACCACCACCACCACCACCACCCCCCTGCAAAAAAAGAATCCGTGATGTATAGCACGAGACACTGTAATAAATAAATAAGTTAATAAATAAACCTTTAAAAAAAAAAATTCTTGCTGGCCTGAGCCACTCATAGTACAAATGAATCTAATTATTTTTTTAGTCCTTTTACTAATAAAATTAATGAAAAACTACCTGATGGAAAATCATGCCTGTAGCAGTGGTGGTTCAAGCTGCCCAGCAACAAGAGAGACAAATTACAGCTATTGTGAAATAGTGGTCTGTGACACGCTACCCAGGAAAGGTGGCTCTCAGGACAAAGCAAGGCACCCATCCTTAAAGATCAGGCAGGAAGAGAATAAATGGGGAGGGAGCTCAGGTTGTCTGCTGGATACACATTCTTCTTGCCATTAAGTGAGGTCCCAGAAAATTTTCTTCAGAAACAACACTACACAGTAAACAAGGTCAGCCATCCTCTCAAGGAGCACCCAGAGCTACCAGGAGCCGGGTGTGCTCCCAGACACTGTGCTGTGGCCACGCCAGCCCACCAGCCACCACCTGAGTGCAGCCTTGCTGAGCAGAGGATGTAATATCTCTTCTGGAAATACTAGGTCTGCCTCACTTTATCCACCCTCCTTCCCACCAAAGCTCTGAACCTAGAAGTACCTGCTCAGTGTGGAAATAAGCAAGGTATCTACAGTCCAGTTCCCTAAAGTCTTAGCTTCAGCTGTAATTATGCTTCTGAGATAAACAATCTATGCTACAGCGTATACAGTGGTACCTCAGTTCACAAACTTGATTCTTTCCACAGTTCTGGTCACAGCTTAGTTGGAAAGAACCGAATCAAATTCTGTGGTTGGCTTCAGTCTTGACCTGTTGGGGAAATTTGATTCTGTTCTCCTCTAGCTTTGTTTGGAACCAGAATCATAATTGAGTTTGTAAATCAAGGTACCATTTTACAACTAATTTTATTGCTGAGTATGGTAGTATGATATTTACCAGGTAGACTAGAAAACTTCAATCTTTTAACTATTATAGCTCTATCAAATGCCAAAAAGTATACTTTTGTCTTTAGACTGATTTTCTTGGGGGATTTTTAGCCCAAATTAAATTTTGTGGGTTGTTTTTTTTTTTTTTTTTTTTTTTTTTTTTTTTTTTTTTTTTGGCAGAACCGGGGATTGAGCTCAGGCCTTTGAGCTTGCCGGGGAAGCGCTTCTTCCACTGAGCCACCTCCCGGGCCCCAAATTTTGTTTTTCACAAAGAGTTTTTCGTAGAATTTTTTGAACTGTATTTTTTTTATAGAGTAGTGTAAACAGATGTAAAATTTGTGTTTTAATTGTTGAAGGAATATTGATTTATCGTTTTAAAACATCAGCCCCCGTTCCTTTCTTTTTTCTTTTCTTCTTTTCTTCTCTTTTTCTTTTTGGTCTTTTGGAGACAGGGCTTCACGGTGCAGTTCAGGCTGGCTTTGAGCTCACTTCATATCCCAGGCTGGTCTTGAACTTGCAATGATCCAGCCTCTGCCTCCAGAGTGCTGGGATTACAGGCATGCACCCCCATGTCCAGCCCCCATTCCTTTTATAGTAATTATCTATAGAAGAAAGACTTGATAGTTCATTCCCCTTGAGCAAATTTGAGCCTAATGATGGCTTTGCATAGTGCTTGTATCACAGGAAAGGTAGTTTTATATCCTCTATAAAAAGCTTTCCAACATTGACTGTGTCTGGCATACCAACAGCATTTCTAGCTATTAGAAATTTCTGTATGTGACCAGAGGATTCACTGACCCTAAGTATTCTAAAAAGATTGTTTTAATTCTTATGAAAGGTCATGTTGTTATCTAGATCAACACCCTTCAGGGGAAACTTAGCGTTTTGCAGCCACTGATCCTCGAGACACTGGAAGCTTTAGTGGACCCCAAACATTCTTCTGTAGACAGAAGCAAACTGCATATCTTACTACAAAATGGCAAAAGGTATGTATGGGTGGCTGACCAAGTTGGGAGGTGGAGACGGCTATCTTAACTGTACTCAGTGACCTTAGCAATGCAATACTTAGCAGCAATTCCAAGTAAGAATATTCTGATTCCTATCTGTTGTAAAAAAACACCAACTACTCCTTTGATAATGAGGTTTTTTTACTTTATGATTTACTCTTCATAGCCATATTTTGCTATGATTAGTATGAAAATTATGTTTTACACTATATGGACATTTTAAAAGACAGTAGCATAGGTGGGAAGAGCACTTGTCTACCAGGTATGCTTGGTTCAAGCTCTAGCACTGCAAAGAATTTAAAAGTTTCTGAATATTGGGTTGTTTTATCAGTTAAAAAGAAATTACCAAAAAAAAAAAAAAAAAGAGAATTACCTTAGGTGGTACTCTAAGGTGGTACGCAGTAGGATGGTTCCCTGGCGTGCCCAAGGCCCTGGGTCCCATCCCCAACGCAATAAATATTCTGTCTTTCTGTTATCACAGTATGATCTTCCAGCACAAGAAAAATTTTAGGCTCCCAATGTTTATATATTAAATTTAATTCTGAGACATTAAATTTAATTTTGGGGACTGGGGAGATAGCTCAGTAGAATAAGTGCTTGCCTGGCTAGCACAAGGGCCTGAGTTCAATCCCTGGTTCCACAAAAAGAAATTTAATTTTGATTTGAGGATTGAGGTTTGGGATTTTTGTGTTTTATTTTGTTTTGTTTTTTCAGACAGTCTTACTACATAGTGCAGACTAGTCTTGAACTCAGTATGTAGCCCAGATTGCTCCCAAACTCAAGGGAATCCTCATGCATCAGCCTCCTGAGTGCTGGGATTATAAGCATGTGCCAGCACACTCACCAGAGAGTGAGTTTTAAGTTCCATGAGGATTAGAATGTTTTACAGTGAGCATTTACCCTGAGGGCTAAGCTGACCTACTTGATAAGATACCCTAAAAGCATTATTCTTATGGCAAAATGTACTTAAAGGGTTGTGCTGTTAATCATTTTGGTGTAACTGTTCTTATAGTCTTTCAGAGTTAGAAACAGATATTAAAATTTTTAAAGAGTCAATTTTGGAGATCTTGGATGAAGAAGAGTTGATAGAAGAGCTCTGTCTAACAAAGTGGAGTGACCCCCACATCTTGTAAGTACGATGCTGTTTTGTTGTTTATTCCTACAGTCTGGATCTTTCATCACTTCTTTCTTAGGATGGTCTTTCATAGAAACTGTAGTGTGTTGGGGAGCAGAAAACATGGGCATTTTCTTCTCCAGCTGTTACCCATTTTTCTTGTGCCATGTTGCATCTGGCTAGGTTTAATAATGGTGTGTTGTGCACAGTGCCCTCAAGCGCTCAACAACCTTCCCTCAGTAGACTGTGCCCACTGCATGGGCCTGGGCACCTGCTGGGATAGGTAGCTAGTAGCTAGTAGTGAGGAAGAGAGGGAGAGAAATAGACCTCAAGAGGGAAGTGGCGGGATAAAGAAAGGATTAACATACTGACATAAATTCTTTTGATCCAATATCAAAATGCTCATGTTGTAAACTTTTTTTGTCTCTTGGAAATTTTGTGCCTAACATCTCCTATTCTGCGTACTCAAGTTAAATGTTTACATTTTAAGGGCTGGGGAAATAGCTCAGTAGAATAAGTGTTTGCCTGGCAAATGCAAGGTCCTGAGTTCAATCCCCAGTACCACAAAAAAAAAAAAAGTTTACATTTTAAATAAAATAGTTGGCTTTTGTTCTTTGAGGCTGGGGGTATAGGTCAGTGGCATGCTGTTTGTGCAATAGTATTGGAAATTTATTTATACAAACAGCTTCTTGTAATGAGTGTTTCGGTAGTCTATACAGATCATGTGAACATTCTGGGAAGTTGGTTATTTATAACCTAATTAGAAAATACTAAGATAAAAAATAAATAGGACTAGGTGCCCATGAGATAGCTCAGCAATTCAATCCCTGGCACCGCATGCTGTGTCACTGAGTGATCCAAAAAATACAATAGGACTAGGGGTGTAGCTTAGTAGCAGAGCACTTACTGAGCCTGCAAGAAGTCCTGGGTTCCAACCACAGAGACAGAAGGTAAGCAAGGTTGCATAATGTTTGGTCTGTAGCATTTGGGTACAGCAGCAGAACTTTGAGCACACTTGCTTTGCCAGGCTGACATATCTCAAATGTGCTTTTTTTTTTTTTAATGTGTTTGGTACAGGGTCTCACTATGCAGTTCACACTCATAGTGATCCTCCTGTCTCATCCTCTCTAATACTAGATTAGAAATATGTACTACCATGCCTGTCTCAGTAGCCAGCTTGGCTTGCACAGGTTGGGCTGCTATGGCATGTGGTACTGGGGATCGAACCCAAGTCCTTGTGCTTGCCTAGACAGGTGCTTAGACCACTGAGCTATCTCTGCAGCCCTGAATATGCTTTATGATACAGTATTACACAGTATTTCATTCTCTTGTCCTCCCTAGTAGTCCTGTCAATATAAAGGAGACCAAAATATATATTGGTTTCATTCGAAGTTTAACATTGTATATTCACCTTGAAATGGGAATGCTCTTTATGTTTGGTTTTTTTTTGGCTTTGTTGTACCTGGTAATAGGTTTTAGATTTTGGATTTTCATGTAACAGATGGCACATGTTTATATGAATGTCTTAACTGTGAAGCTGACTATTCTTTGTAAGGCTGGGATCTTTGTTGTTACATTGTTTGTGTATGGTTAGGATCAATGACACAGCCTGTCACAGATTGACCTCAGTCACAGCAATAGAAAAGATAGTTGGTGGGTGAGTGTGATGGTTATACGCTAATTCTGGAAGCATTGGTAGTAAGTACCTGTGATACGCCTGCTGAGAACAGACTAACTCTGCTAACTCGAAATTGTAGTGAGAAGAGCAGTGCTGGGATTGACCACGCAGAGGAGATGGAGCTGCTGCTGGAGAACTACTACCGCTTGGCTGAAGACCTGTCCAATGCAGCCCGGGAGCTCAGGATGCTGATTGACGACTCACAGAGTGTTATTTTTATCAATCTGGACAGGTGAGAATGCCTCTCCTGAAACAGTAAGGCTGTCCTTTATAAACTGATTGTTGTAAGCCCATAAAGTCTTTAAGGAAGTGTCAGTTTGGAGGAAATTACACATCATGATCTGTGGCCAGTACACAGAAACAGTGTTTGGTTTGCTTGCTTTCTCAAGGTGTAGATTTGACCCAGATGCTCTCGATTAGATGACTGATGGATTTGCTCTTTGAACTGCACTGTTCTCCCCTCTAGCCACCGGAACGTGATGATGAGGTTGAATCTACAGTTGACAATGGGGACCTTCTCTCTTTCACTCTTTGGACTAATGGGAGTTGCTTTTGGCATGAATTTGGAATCTTCCCTTGAAGAGGTAAGAAAATCTTATTTTAATTTAAGGTTTATTTTGTGATTTTGTGTGTGTGTGTGTGTGTGTGTGTGTGTGTGTGTAATGTTTTTATGATTTTTTTTCTAGTGGATTTTTTAAAACAGCTGTATACTCTCATAGAGAGCTAAATATTTACTGTATCTCAGAATTCAGGTAATACCTTCCATCCATTACAACATAGATATAAATATAGTGTACATTACTTGCTTCCCAAGATATGTAACTACATGAGGAAGTTTGATAACACACAGTGAGGCAGTGTTTTTTCCTCTTTATGTATCTGGCAGTATACTTGGAAATTTGCACATTATATTTGGTCCAGTCATCACCACTCTAAAAATAGCTATATGATCTCTTACTTTGCAGGCGGAAAAACAGGAAAAGTTAAGTAACTTGCCCCAGGACACAGAGTTAGAAAATAAGAGAGTTAGGGGGTCAGGGAAATGGCTCAGTGGAATAAGAACTTCCCTGGCAAGTACAAGGGCCTGAGTTCAATCCCCAGTTCCACACAAAAAAAATAAGAATTAGGATTTCAGCTCAGTGACAGTTTTCCACTCTGCTCTCATGCATTCCATATGCTCACAGCACTGAATGCTCCCAGGGTTTTCAGAGACTGTCACTGTTCTGTTTTCTGGCAGTGGTCTGAATGTACAGTTGGCAGCCTGGTGCTTGATTCAGTGCTCATCAGTCCAGAGGTTTGCTGTCCCTTTCTGGCTATCGCCCTGATCCAGTCTGCATCTTCCATCATCAGGGAAGAGCTCTTTTATTTTATTTATTTATTTTTTTTATTTTGTGGAACAGGGGATTGAACTCAGGCCCTTGCGCTTGTCAGGGAAGCACTTACTCCACTGAGCCATCTCCCCAGCCCAAGAGGTCTTTATTTATTTTTTTCCAAGAGCTCTTTTAAAAACATAAATATTATGGCACTCGTTTGTGACTTTCAGGTAGCCATAAGATTAAATCCTTTGGTCTGTGTAGCTTGATTTGGTCTGCTCCCCTGCAGACCTCAGCCTCAGCCACTCAGGACAGTTTTCTAAAGTCTCCACTGATGCACTGCCCCTGCACTGCTGCTGCCCTGCCCTCCCACCATTATTGGCTAGTTAACACCTACTCATCTCTCAGGTCTCAACTTCCATCATTGCATGACCCAGACAGAAAAATGTCTTTCCAGGTAATCCTGTGCTTCCCTCTACACATGCTCCAGATTTGCAGTGCTTGTTTAAAATCTGCAGGAGATCAAGCTCCCTGGGGCAAAGTCAACACTAGTCACTACTGATGCTTCTTGTGATTAACTATAAAAGGAGAAAATACATTTGTTTATTGGTTCATTCTCTTCACAATACAAAGGCTTCTTACAAAATAAAGTGTCTAAATTTATTGCAATAAAAGACATTCCTATTAACCCACCTCAAAAATACTTCACCCTTTCTTCAAGTAGGAGCATCCCATTGTTCTTACCTGTGTCTACAGCAGATGTGGAGGTCTTTCATGAGTGTCTTTACTACATCTGATAGAAATGTGGTGACTGGCGCTGCTGCTGAGTGTGGAAAGGCAGACTCATAAGGACATTAGTGTGTCCTCGCCTACATTGCTCACTGGATCTGGTCACCTATGACTTGGGCACTTGTTCAGAGTCAAAATGACCATCAGAATTACATGTTTAGAATCAGTTCAGGATATCAAGGACAGCTATGCCAGCACAACTAAAGACATATAAGAGGAGTTGAACTGCTTTAGTGAGTGGCAAGAATGAGGAGATGAGTGTGTTTGAAGCACTGTTCTGAGAATGATAGCACTGTCCTTCATTGTAATAAATTTTTAGAATTTAAATATTCATTGTATTTTTTGATCATCTATTTTGTTAACATCCCATATGTTAAGTACTTAGGTCTGCTTTACGTCCTTAGAGCAGCAATAAGTCCCTGCCCTAATGGAGATTACATTATAGAGAAGGAGAGAGGTAGTAAAGTACATTCAATGCTAAATGCTACAAAGAAAAATAGAGCAGGTAAAGGGACATAAGATGCTAGACAGTCATACGGGTAACTTTTTTTTTAAATATGGGTAACATTTTAGAGAGCTTGTAATGGAAGTGACATTTGATAGGAAACCTAAGTGAAGAGCAAAGGTGGAAAAATCTGGGCAACAGCATTCTAAGCAGGGGAATGATGTGTCAGAACAGCAGGAATAGCTGTGCTTTTCCACAGCAAGAAGGTCACAGAGGCTGAAAGATGTTGCATGAGGAAGAGTGGCAGAAAATGAGGCCAGAGAGCCAGAGCTGCAGTGTGCCCAAAATTGTACCTCACCTAACAGATCTCAGAGTATAAGCTCACTAAGAACATGGCCATGTGGGTAAGGTATATATGGAAACTAAGTTAATTTTGTGTTTAGATTCCTGATATCTACACATATGCAAATGTTCCAGTTTTGAAGACTATAAGCTGAAAATTCATAAGTTGTATGTCCTTGTGATTATTTAAATTTATATGTATATATATATATATATGTAAACAGACCAGCGAGAAACAGTAAAAGCAGATGCACATGACTTATAGGTGATAAGAAATATTTAAGCCTTGAGATAACTTTACCCTCTGTTTTATTCTGACTCTTGGCCATTAAGGATTACAAAGGTACTTGGTTTTTTTTTTTTTTTTTTTTTTTTGTCTTTTTGAGACAGGGTCTCACTGTGCAGTTCAGGCTGGCCTTAAGCTCACTTTGTAGCTCAGGCTGGTCTCGAACTCACAACAATCCTCCTGCCTCAGCCTCCCTAGTGCTGGGATTACAGGCCTGCGCCACCACGCCCGGCTTGGTACTTGGTTTTAGTTTGCTTTGAATAACAGGCTTCCTTGGCATTCTGGGGCAGTAATAGTCGAAGACACTTTAAAAAACCTGGCTTGTGTGATGGAAGTAAACTGCTCTCCTTTAGGACCACAGAGTGTTCTGGCTGATCACAGGGCTCATGTTCATGGGAAGTGGCCTCATCTGGAGGCGTTTGCTTTCATTCCTGGGGAGACAACTAGAATCTCCTTTGCCTCCTAAGGTAAGATGGGTGTGGCTTACAGCTCTGTCTCAGAGGTTTACAGCCAGGGTCTCTGCAGTCACACAGGCTGGGCTTAAGTTATCTAGCCCTGCACGAGTTACTAAAATTCTGTAAATCTCTCTCAATTTCCCTTTCATTTAACTCAGTACTCTGCTTGATAGGATTATTAAGAGAATTAGATGAGATACTATGTCCAGTGCAATGCCCACAGAGCAGATCAATGGATTGTGTGCAGAGCATTCTGGCAAGTGTGGTACATACAGACAAATGTTAGTACCTCTGGTGCACGGTTCTGTCTTAATCAAAGTAAGATGAACAAAATGTTTATATTAAAAAAATAAAGTGTCAGGGAGATGGCTCAGTAGAATAAGTGCTTCTCTGGCACGCACAAGGTCCTGAGTTCAATTCCTGTTCTGCAAAATAAAAAAATATAAAGCTTTCCTCACCTGTTTCATCTTTGTATTTGAAGATAACTCCTTGGGCATAAGTACTTAAAATGTTGACATATGACTATAGTCCTTCCTTCTAAATCATTTTACTAGTGGCAGTTCTTTGAAGAAAGACCCAAACTAATGTGAAGTTTATCCTGCTTTCTTTAGATGTCCTCTTTACCTAAAAAGACCCTCCGGGCAGACAGAAGGATGGAAATAAAAAACAGCCTCAGGCCAGATGGACTTGGATCAAACAGAAATATCCTAACAACTCGTTAGCAACAACCTGGTGGAGATTAAATTTTTTATACTTATGATACTTTCTTTTATAGAGTCATATACTTGAAAAAAAATCAATATTTAAATTACAGCGTCTGATGTTTCAGCCATTGCAATACTAGGAACTGATTGCATTTCCAGAATTGAGTAAATAGCCAAGTGATTGTTTTGTGGAAGGCCAAAAACCACATTTCCTCTGGACTTTGAATGCTATTTTTATAGCTAGGGTGTGGGACACAGAGAGAATAATTTAATGCAGAAATAGACTTCTGTAGATTTTATTTATACATAAAAGTGCAATCTCATGCTGACCAAAGCCTCCAAGTTTTCAAGCCCATAGTTTCTGAGGTCAGGTGCTGGCAGTTTTAGTATAGGAAATCTTAGTACAGGGAATTCAAGTGAATTCCTGACGTTTGCTAGCACAAGACTTTGCTGCCCTTAAGCTCTGGCAGTTTATGCTTTAAAGCCCATCCTTGGCATAATCTCCTCTTCTTTAATTTGCCCCTTTTTTATATATGATAAGTAAAAAGAAAAGACAACCAGCATTTCACTCTCTTTACCCCATAACTATTTTCCTTTGCTTAGTTATAAATAGAGCCTTCGGAAGTAAAGTTGAAAGGAAGTTTTTCTTTCTGTTACTGTTTTATAGCTAACTGATTTTCTGATCTCTAAAGATCTTTAAAACCATCTTGCCCAGAATGAAAATGTACATAGCTCAACTAATTCTATGTATGTACTTCAGCAGTTAACAGATCAGCGCCCTAAAACAAGAGGACAGATAACTGTTAGAATTCTGGTACTTATGTTCACAATAAGATTTTATTCTTCTATAGATTATATATACCAATAAGACTGGTATAAATTTAAACCAATACTACTGGTTTAAAACAAATGGCTCACATTTATAAGTCTGAAACTGTATCTTTTTTTTTTTAATTCCTTTATTTATTACAGTGTCTCACTACACATCACAGATTCTTTTTTTGCGGGGGTGGGGGGTGAGCTCAGCCCGCCCTGGGGGGAGGGGCTGGCATGGCATGTGGTGCTGGGGCTCGAACCGCGGTCCCTGAGTGGCGCTCTAGACCGCTGAGCTATCTTACCTCCATTGTGTATTTTTTGGAGGTTGTTGCAGTCACATACTCGAATGTTATAGTTTACATACCCTCAAAAGTAATGGATGGCCAGAGCAGCCCCTGCACTAGAGGTGAGAATCAGCAGCCCTGCCCTGACGGTGCTGAGGGTACTGGTCACCCTGATGTAATGAAGTATGGGGTCCACTTACCAGGTGGTTTGGTGAGAGGAGAACAGTGTTGTTCCAGAGCTGATTGGAAGTATCTGAAGTTACAGATAAAGCCCCCCCCCATCCACCCCTGTGTGTGGCTGTGGGAAGCCCTTAGAGGGAAGCTGGAAACGACTGCATGGATAGAGGAAACAATTTGGACTGGTCTTAGCTCTCTTGACCTCCCTGTGGGTCAGGACACCCTCACAGTATGGATGCTGCAGTGGAAACAGGACCTCCAGCATTGGAAATCCTACTGACCATCAAGATTATCTTTGAGACTGGGTGGATTTTACTTGATAGGGCATCCTTCAAAACATTATGTTCTCACCACTGTAAATAATAAGCACTGTGATCTGTGAAGACTTGGAATCCCAGCGGACAAAGTTTAAGATCAGGCTTAGGGTTGAATTTTGATCATTTTCCTTCCCTAGTTTCTAGGTTCAGGTAAAATGATTCTAATTGGTCATGTGCCACTAGTAAAAGTAATGTAACTACCTCAAAAATCTGATAAATGGAATTTACAGATGGTTTTTTAAATTCTTGAAGTTGGTTAGGGCAGAAATGATTTTAAAATACCAGCTCTGCTTCCTGGTTGCAGAGTATTTCTTACAGTAGAGTCGTGTGGATAACAGAACAGCCAGTACCAAGCGATGCAGCGCATTGGTTGTAAATTCTGAAGCAAATAGCGAACTTTGGTACTTAAAAAAGAAAGGTAGTAGAGTGTCAAACACTGGGATATGTGAAGAAGCAAGCACTTCAAAGTATACCCGTACCCCTCTTTAAGAGTTGTCTAACAGGCTTTTGACCCAGTATGGACAGAACTGATGTCCTTTTGCTATGCTGTTAGTTACCTTGTGCTTTATTTATTCTGATAAACAATGGGCTGTGAAATAACTATTAAAGGGTTTCACG
Organism: Ctenomys sociabilis; assembly: GCA_004027165.1. Classification (NCBI taxonomy): domain Eukaryota; kingdom Metazoa; phylum Chordata; class Mammalia; order Rodentia; family Ctenomyidae; genus Ctenomys; species Ctenomys sociabilis. The sequence goes on along the minus strand of PVKA01033873.1, from coordinate 187 downwards.
TTAAAAACATACTGTTTTGTGTATTTCTAAGAATTACAACTTTCAAGCCGGGCGTGGTGGTGCATGCCTGTAATCCCAGCACTAGGGAGGCTGAGGCAGGAGGATTGTTGTGAGTTCGAGACCAGCCTGAGCTACAAAGTGAGCTTAAGGTCAGCCTGAACTGCACAGTGAGACCCTGTCTCAAAAA
>PVKA01033872.1:0-24026 GCA_004027165.1 Ctenomys sociabilis | reverse complement strand
CCTGTTTTCAACCTCCCAAAAGTTGGGATTAAGGATTTCAGGTGTGTGCCACGACACCCAGTCTCAATTGCAGTCTCTGCACCCCTCTGGGGCAGGGCCAGCACAGCAGGCCCAGGGATGGAAGCCCTGACCCTGCACCAGCTTGTAAGCACTTTAATCCGCTGAGCTACTTGGCCAGCCCCTATGTCTTCAATGTTTTTCTTTTGGAATTTTTTTTTAATCAGTGTAGTTAAAATGAAACACAAATCATCAAGTTGTATAAAAATAAAGTAACCATTGGAGATAAAAGGAAGTGTTGGCTTGGGAAGGCTGTTAGAAGGCTGTTGTCAGTGCCCTGGTGTGACACACAAAGGCCTGTGCCTGTGTGTGTGTGTGTCTGTGCATGCGCGCGTGTGTGTGTGTGTGTGTGTGTGTATACACATGCTTGTGCTGGGGAACATGTTGGGGGGGCAGGGATGAGAGGGGGCAGACTCCTCAGTGCACTGGGCTGCGGTCTGCGAGGGGGACCCACCATGGTGTGCTCGTCTCTTTTTCCCACTCCCGCTCCCATGGCTGGCTGTTTGTGGCTTGAAATCGGCAGTGACCCACAGTCTGCACATACATGGGTGCAGGCACACGAGGGCATTCGCTGTCGCTGGACTCCATGGATCGATCTCAGAATTTTGCAGTTTGGAAATGAGGCCCAGTTGGGTCTCAGAGCATTAACAGAGGGGCCAGTAGACTGCTGCATGCTGCGTCTGTGAGTCCTTTCACACCGCTCTCAGTGGCGTGGATGAAGTTGAAACAAACATGTGGCATCTTTCTGAAAAGACCTGCTTGACATTATATGTGTGGTTTTATTGCAGAAATTCCCCTGACACTATTGTTTCACTCACTAATGTTTGCACAGTCATAGTAGTTTCTTATAGGTCCAGGATAATTGAATAATAGTTCTGCTGAAAATTCATGTCCTTAAGAATCCCTGTGTTGGGGGACTTCTGGAGAAGTGGAAAGAAGAGGGAGGCTAGGATATGAGGATTTCAGTAAGAGGAGTCCTCCTGTTTCCTTTAATAGTTGCTTTAAACTTGGAACAAGTTAGTTATTAAGCAGAGAGTCCTGGAGTCAGCTTCAAAACATCGGCAGTATTCAATCCATAGAGTGGCATTTGGGGTGGGGAGACGGAAGGGCTGAGAACTGTTCTGTGAAACAGCATTGCCACATGGCGTAGCTGCACAGTTCAAGCTTCATAGCTTAAGAAGATCGGCTGGAGGGGGAAGACACTGAACAGAGCTGTTTAGGCTGGCAGGTTGCTGTGTGATTTATTCATGTTGTTGTGTAGCTATTTTTAACAAAGTTGGGAAAAGCGCCCCACCCCACCTGGAGAGCAGTGTGATCTGGCCTTGGGCTGGGCGCAGCAGCAGCAGCATTAATAACCGGACAATGGTTTCTGTCTTTACAGGGTGTCCCTGGAGTGAAGGGAGAGCGAGGGGAACGAGTAAGTGTTGGGCTGCCTGCCCGCAGGCCACTATGAGAGGGTGCCTGCTCCCCATTCCATGCAGCCCCTCCCCATCCCACAGCGTAGCCCCTGGGGAGAGGGCAGGGGTGGTGCAGGGAGTGCCCGTTTCCAGTCATGGATCTTCGAACCCCCAGCTTTGTGACCCCAGTTCAGTTCTTTAAGGAGAAAAAGGGGAGAATCAAACTCACCTCCTGCACAAAGTGGATTTGACAAGAAAACTATATAGTGGATGTTCAAGGGTTTCAGAAAATAACAACAAAAAAAACCTATCTTTATACAAAAGCCAAGCAGCAGCACAGAATTCCTGTTTTTCCAGACGGTCTAGTATTGGCACCCTGGAAGACAAGACAGATGTGGAAGCAGAGAATCTCCCCAAACTTGAACACGTTTATTTCAGGGGCTATGTCCTCCTTTCGGGAACTGTGCAGCCGCTGATCTAATGGTGATTGGCCTGAGCAGATGCAGCGCTGGCTGTCGCCTCCGCTGCTCACTTCCATGTATAGTTGGGTGACGTGTGAAGGCCAGTTAGCTAGGAAGGGGGCTTAGCATCTCTCTTGGAATTGTGACTTGTATCACGCAAGTCTCTGCTTGAGGAAACAAGGCAACATAGAAGCTCTAAGAATTGTCAGGAAGATGTTAAACATATGGGTTTATTTCAGAACTTAGTATCTCTGGAGTCTGAGGCCAGAGTGTTTCCCGCCCAGACCTCTGCCGACCGAGCTGCTCTTCGCGCTCTACTGCAGCAAGCGCAGAGCCTGCTGGGGCACTGGCCAGGTCGCTGCTCCGAATGCTGGCTGTGCCCCAGTGCGGCTGTGCTGAGTATTGCTTTCTCTTGCCAGGGTGACCTGCAGTCTCAAGCCATGGTGAGGGCAGTGGCACGGCAAGTGTGTGAGCAGCTTATCCAGAGTAAGTGTGCAGAGGGTGCAGGGTCCTGTTCCCTGGGCGTGGCCTTCCCAGTCATCCAGCGACCAGGGACGGCCTCCTAGCTTTACCTTGGTGCGGCTGGTGCATGCCAACCCTGCCTCACCTAAGGAGCTCTGTGCTTGTATATTGGCAGTGGTGAGGCAGCCGAGCTAGGTCCTTCCTCGGGAGCAAGTGGCTGCCACGGTGGGTGTAACTCGCCTCTCTGTGATCCTTCCTTCCTCTTCAAGAGGACAGGCGTTTTGATGAAGGGCTCAGCCCTTGAAGGCCTATGGACTGTCCCTCCAGCAAGCTGCTCCACAGTGTGGCGTTCTGGTGCCTCCCAACACATAGCCCAGGATCTCCCTTGTGCCCCTTCACCTCTGCTGTCTTCAGGTAGCCCACAGGCCTTGCCCTTAGTACTTGGGCTTTACACACACACACACACACACACACTCACACACACACACATACACTCACACAGAGAGAGACAGGTTGATGTGACAGTAGGTGTGACGCTTGGGTTTTGCACCAGAAATCGCACCATCCATGTCTCCATTTTAAACTTGGACTTTCAGCCTGTCCGCACTGAGTTTTGGTGACTGACCCACTTGTTTGCTGTACACTCTCTCCTTGCCCATTTGCTCTGCCCACTGACTGCCCACTCGGACTAAGTAATCTAACCTGAGGGCTGCTAGCGTGGCCTTCTCTTTTCCAGTAGCTTGTTCCCAGTTCTGGATGGATCAGAGGCTGGATACAGACAAAATCCTCATCTCCTGTCACCCAGCTCTAGCCTCTCAGTTGTCTATGACATTCCCATCAGCTTAGGGCCATCCAATCCAGGGAAGCCAGCAGGTTAGGAGGAGCCCTGCAGGTGTCCAGGCAGGTGCAATTGGCCAGGTGCCCAATTTCTGCCTTTGCAAACCCAGGTCTCCCTGGGGAGGTGTGGACTCGTGGTCCTGGGTCAAATGCAGGGCACACCTACCCTGCTCCTTGTATTTTACCTTTAATTATGTATTTTAAGGCTCAAATTAAATATATATGGGAGAGAACTCTGCCAATGAAATGAAACCTAATTAAATGAAATGTTCACTGCCAAAATAATGGGGACCTTACAAATAGTACATTGTAAGAGGAAACTGAAGTTCAGTCAGGGCAGAATGTGCCCAAAGCCAATTTATACCCTCAATTAATTCACAGATTCCTCAGTTCAGTGTGCAGTATAAATGGGTGTAGGTAGGTATTGTTTAAAAACAGAAGGGGTAAAATCTTCATATGACCCTGTGATCACAAGAGAAATTTCACAATATTTTGCTGCTTTATTGCACTGTGCAATGAAAACCTTGCTTGGATCTGTGATTATTTACCTTAAAATCTGAGAGTTGGAAATTGATTTCCCCCCCCTGGGGAGCTCAGGTTCTCATGAACGTCTTCTAAAACTCAGAGCTGGGGGTTCAGACCAGAGGGCTGCACTGAGTGATCTGTAAGCTAGGGATACCTTATGTGTCAGCACAGACGTAAGAGAAGGAGATAGCAGTGGCTGTCCTCAGCCCACCGTGCCACACTCTGCCCAATCGGCATTTTTCTGCCAAGCTTCCCTGCTCCTTGCTCTGCCCCTCAAGCCCCCTTGGCAATAGCCTGGTGCACAGCTGTTGCAAGCCCTGGTATCTGGTACTCTGCTTCTGCTCCATCAGGAGAATCTTGCTGAGTTCCATGGGAAACTGTAGGAGGCCTGGGGAAGGAGGGGGCGACAGCTGGCAGTGGGACGGAGAGAAGGATGCTGAAAAACCCTGCAGACTGTCTCACCTGCCCACCCATGGGCTGCCTGAGACAGCCCCTGTCATCAAAGAGGGTCCCTAGCCACTGTCAGAGGCCAAGGAGTGAGGAAAAGGGATTTGCAGGTAGTTGTGAGGCAATTCTCAGAGCATGGTTGCCTCTTTCACTTAGACTGAAATGTGTGCTAGAGGACACATACCAGCGGCCTAGAATTTGGGTAGGTAGGAAAGTCTCATGTCCCACCCAGCTGGGGAATCACACACAATTGCTTCAAGTGCATTCTGGCTCCATCCTCCCTGGCATAACTGGACTAAGGGCTGTGGAAAGAGCTCCAGATTTGTCTGCTTCATAGGGCTGGTGGGAATTTCTGCAGCTGGGCCCCAAGCACTGTCCCTGTCCAGGGTCCCCCAAGGGAAAGAAGTCAGGAGGCTGAGCAGAGGGAGGAGCAAGCTTGGAGCTGGAAACTCAAGATCTTGGGGAGGGAACGCTGCTAGAGAGAGGGCAGCTGGGTGGGGAGAGGGGTCAGATAAATGTCGGGGTGAGGATAAAATTTACAGCTGCTGCTCACAGGACATGAGCCATGGAATTCCAAGTCCATGAGAGGGGCTTGAATGAACTCCAGGGGTAATCTTATCTGAAGGGAAGTGTAAAGATCTCAAGTTGCACAGCAGCATATTTCAGAGCGGTGTGCTCTTCACCTGCTAGACATGTGACAGGGTGACCCAGAGCCCTAAGAAATGACCCCCACCTCCCCAGGTCTCTGGCCGTTCACCCAATGACACCCCTTGTGCTTCTTGCCGCAGGCCACATGGCCAGGTACACGGCCATCCTCAACCAGATCCCCAGCCAGTCCTCATCCATTCGGACCATCCAGGGACCGCCTGGGGAGCCTGGGAGGCCTGGCTCACCCGGAACCCCTGGGGAACAAGGACCCCCTGGTGCCCCAGGCTTCCCCGGAAATGCAGGCTTGCCAGGGAGTCCGGGAGAGCGAGGTAAGTCCAGCCACTCCTCCTGTCGGTGAGAAGGGGACAGGGCACAGGGGTCTTGTTTCCCCAATGATGAAAGTGGGAATAATGCCCTGAGTGACTCCCCATAGATTCCTTGTTGCTTCTTAATTGCTCCCCAGATCCTGGATCCCTGAGAAATTGAGCTAAGTGCAGATTGTTAAGGGCCACATCTGCTTGGCTGGTGGAGGAAGTTAGGGGCTCTTCCAACTCACCTCTCTTTTGAAAAAGTACCACTTCCAGTTTGAAGAGTTAGAAAATGATGCCTCCCTCTGGGGATACGCGACATCACATGTAGGTCACGGCATGCAGAGAGCTCACACGGTGTGGAGCTGGTGCTTTTTTTGCCGTGCTCACGTGGGTAACAGCCAGAGGCAATCCTGAGAACAGCCAGGAGTCATCAACATAGGACGCCCAAGGTCCCTACAGGAGCCACACAGCTGTAACTGTCAGGTTTAAGCACTATGTGTGGCTGGCCACCCTGCCATAGTAGACAGCATGTATTTAGCGGTTTAATGTTTGGTCTTTGCCATTAAAGGGTTGTGTAGCACAGTGAGACCCTTTGGGTTGGCTTTCACCAAGTTTCAGCAGTTTTTAGATTGAGAGAGACAGACAGACAGACAGACAGAGACAAAGACAGAGAGAGAATCTTCCAAAAGCACACAAAAGGGAAGCAGGAAGTGGTGGTCACACAGTCATCATGAAGGAAGTGACAGAGAAAAGAGGAGGACCGAGGGATGATGGGAGGGTTCCAAGACACAGTGTCTGGAGTACAGGTCTGGGGCAAGGCCACCTGTCACCTGCCTGCTTTGGGAGCATGCACTTTTATGAGCTGGGTGAGGCCTGAACCTGTTATAAAATTAGGAGATAGCACACAGATGCCAAGGCTGGTTCCACCCTCCTCCTCAACTTGACCCAGGGGATGCCTCACCCTCTGCCTCCGGACTTCTCTGCACAGTCTCCCCGTTTGGAAATGAGCTTTGCTTCCTTTGTCTCCCGAGTGAGTTACTCTTCACTGAAGGCTCAGCTTGCCAGACTCTGCACAGAGCTTTCACTGGTCACCTCAGATCATAGACACCCTACCCATGGGGCCCGACATTCCCTCTCCCTCGGTGCTCCCTCCAGGCCCTCACTGGTGGCTCCACACTTGGATTGTCATCCAGCTGTGACTTTTCCTTCTGAAGGTCTTCTGTGTGACAGGGCACAAAACCAGCAGACCTACAGAAGGCAACACACCTATGTTTGTCAGCTTGGCAGGAGGCCCCCTCTGTCCCTGGGGCACTGGGAGTGGAGCAGAGCAGGGCCTGGGCCCTCCTTGTTAGGAGGCAGGTTGGGGAGAACCACACAAGTCCTTTCTAGACCCAGTGTGAGCAGTGCAGGCTTTTCCTTTCACTGCACTCTGTCAGAAGTGAGTCAATAAGCAAAGCCCACATGCAAGAACAGAACAGAAAGTCTGGGCTGTTTGTTTCAAGGAGGTGTACCAAAGACCTTGGGAGGATTTTAGCCAACACCCCCCCTAAGTCCAACCCCACCCTCTGCCTTGCAGTGCCAGCAGGATGACGTTTTTATCCCCCACAATGAACCCTCTGCCTTGTGACCTCTGGGACACTGGGATGAGGGCATTCGGAAAGGGACAGCCCACTCTGTGTCTGCCTGTTTTAAAGTTTAAACAACCTAAAAGGAGGAACACATACAGGAAAGATGTCTTTGTAAGACTTAATGTCTTTCACGTTCTTGCTTCTGAGATACTCGGGATGAAAGCATTCTCCAGATGAACACCGAGAAGGATAAAGTTTATTGATAAGTTTAAATTGGATTAAGCCATGTCCTCATTCTCTGCAATTAGTAGAATGTGACCTGGTGGTTATAACTGGTGTTTATAAAAACCTTCCTTTTGACATGGAAGCTAATATGATTTCTGTAGTTTAAAAAAAATTCAGAACCTCAGGAAAGTCTCTAGGGTAGGTCTGTATAAATATTGGATAAATGACTATATGATTAATCTGCACTTCATTAGTGTGTGATGTATATCGTTTGGTATGCTCTTGCGGTGATCTTTAATGATTTCACTCTGTTAATCCTATCTTCTTAACAAGGCTATATTCTTCCTAAAGACGGCATTTACTGTATCTTTTCCTTTTGCAATACCTGAAATGCAACCATTACCTCATGAGCCAGAGTGATTTATGGTGCTGATTACCTCTTGGCTGGCTTCTCGAATTCCATTCGCCATTCCTCTACCGCTAGGACCGAAGCCACAGCTCGGGTGGTTACTGCGCACCCGTCCTGTGCCATCGTGCTAGTCAGAATCGCTGCCAAGTTGATGACACAGGTCATCATCATGGCGCAATTTTACTCCAAAATGTGGGTGAGACTTAAAAGTAGGCGATTTGGTTATACTGGAAGACAGGCTACAAGGGAGAGAGAAGAGACAGAAACAGTGAGATTCTTTCTTTCTTTCTTTCTTTCTTTCTTTCTCTCTCTCTCTCTCTCTCTCTCTCTCTCTCTTTCTCTCTCTCTCTCTTTCTTTCTTTCTCTTTCCCTCCCTCTGTGTCTGTCTCTCCCTCAGTCTTGTTCTCTGTCTCTCTTCCCCCTCTCCCACTCCTTCCCTCCCCCTCTTCTCTCTGTCTCTCTCTCTCTCTCTCTCTCTCTCTCCACTGGGAACTGAACCAAGGACCATTATAGTGAGCTATCTCCCAAAACTGTTTTATATTGAGATAAGATCTCACTAAGTCAATAAATTGTGAAGTTACCCAGGCTGGACTTCAGCTTGCAGTCCTTCTGCAGCCTCCTGTAATCTGGAATTACAGTCATGTAGCCCCATTCCTACCTGAGACTTTCTTTCTTTCTTTCTTTCTTTCTTTCTTTCTTTCTTTCTTTCTTTCTTTCTTTCTTTCTTTCTTTCTAATAAAGAAGCATAATTGGGCATGGTGGTGTACACTTGTAATCCTTGCTACTCAGGAAGCTGAGGCAGGAGGGTCACAAAGTGGAGCCTGGACACTTAGTGAAGTTTTGTCCCAAGAAAGAAAGAAAAAAAAGTAAAAGTAAGTTGGTTAGTTTTTTAATTTTGGAATTTCCAAATCTTGAACATAGATAAGTGGGGGAAACGCTTATTCCACTGAGCCATTTCCCTGGACCCTTACATTAAGCCATTTTAATGAGTTTTTTTGACATGACTTTCAAAGCAATAAATATATGGTAGTACACCAAAACACATTTCTAAAGGTGGCCAAAAATGTATGGTGGAAAGATATAGGCATTAATCCATTTGCATTTGTTCTAGATTTTATTTTGGCATTAAATTACGAGGTGAATATAACAAAGCACTTTAACTTCTCTTAACTTCTTTGGAAAGCTTGGGGAAAACTCCGGGGTACCCCCAGGGTAAAATGTGCTTCTTGATTAAAGGGTTCTTTTGCTGGGATGTTTCTGCTTCAGACCCTGGACCTTTCCCAGGTACCCTGACCCACCTCTCTCCCCTCCGGAAGTTGGGAGTGTGGTATCTTTTTTTTTTTTTTTTTTTTGCGGAAACAAGGATTGAACTGAGGCCCTTGCACATGCCAGGGAAGTGCTTAGTCCACTAAGGCATCTCCCTGGCCCCTGGGAACGTGGTATCTTTTCCTGTTCTGTGAAGAGTGAAGACCAAACTCTAATTTGAAAATACTTTTCATTGGTTGGCCTGGACTTTTTTTTTTAAACCATAGAAATGGGCTTATTTCCCCAATTTTTAATAGCATAATTTTCTTAATCAGTGATATAGATACCTAACAGGATTTGAGAGCAATGATGTGGTATTTATACACAAAGGAGTACTACTCTATCATAAAGGGGGCCAGACTTGACTTGAGTCATTTCTAGGAAAACGGATGCACCTTGAGACCATGGAGTTTTGTGAAATCAGATGCACAAGCTTCTGTCCTGGCGTCTCCTCTATAGTAAAGCCACAGTATAAAAAAAGAGAAAAAGAAAACAAAGATAATAGGAACCCGAGAGGGGATCTTTCCCAAATGGGAAGGACTGCCCGGGTGCTTGTGGCCCCTGCAGGCCCGCCCCCCTCTCTCTCCTGCTCCTGCTTCGCCGCCCCTCCTTCAGTTCAGCTGCAGGCTGGTAGGGACCCACAGGAAGCGCAGGACACTCCTCCCTGGCCCCTTCCTGTGGGGGAGGCAGCCCATTTTGTGCGCCCAGCAGGGACAGGAAGCTAGATGATTGGTGGGGGAGGACCCAGGAAGCAGGCCAGGTGTGCAGGCCGGGGGCGCCCGCCCTCCTCCCGGCATCCTGCACTGCCCTCCCGCCTTGGCCCCTGGGCCCCTCCGCAGGTGGGCGCCCCCAGGCCCGGGGTGGTGTGGTGCCTCCCTCTGCAGGCGCAGCTTTCTCCTGCCTTCTGTTCCTGAGTAGGACCAGCCCATGGAAGTCCTGGACACACTGGAGGACATCAAGGGCAGAGGCCCCCAGGCCCGGCTGGGCTCCTGCCAGGCGCTCCCAGAACTCTGAGCACTGAGAACACCCCCCACACACACATTCCCATCACCCCGCTTATTCCCATTGCTTGTGCACGCCCCACCCCCCAAGGGGGTAGTGCTTTCCTGCCATTGTTCATGTATGGGCTGTATTTTTATTTGGCTCCTTATTCCTGTTACTCTTCTAATGGCTTCACAGTGTGCAATTCCCAGGCTTAGGTTGGTCAATTGCTGATACAGGAAACGCACTTGTAAGAGGGACCGGTAGCAAAGTTTATTTACACTTAACCCTGTTGTCCACTCAGGCCACCAGAGCACAGCGTGGGTCCCACAGGCAGGCCCTCGCTCTGCAGACCCTGGCAAAGGGAGTGGAGTGAGGAACACACTCTTCACGCAGGTAGCTAGGCTGGCTCGTTGCCAGCATTTCCAGGCAGCAGACAGATACAGCCCAGCTGGACTCCTGCGCCCAAGCCTTACGTTTCTGGTCCAGTTGTGATGGCCGTGCTCCACTGGCCTGGCCTGTCGCCTGGGCAGGGATCCCAGGGGCTGCTGGGAAGCCTGTGGTCAGGACAAAGTGGCTGTGTTTGCCAGGTGGAACAGAGCCGGTGCGGGGGCCCGAGGCAGAACTTGAGTCTTCCTACTCCGAGGCCAACAGGCCAAAGAAAGGCACCGGAGGAGGCAAGTCCCAGCCAGGGTGAGCAAGATGAGCCTCCTGCGAAGGAAACCTTGCTCCAGCTCAAAGCAGAGGCCGAGCAGCCATTGTGCGCAGGAGCTGCGGAATTGCGGGCAGGGGCCGGAGGACGAGCTGTAGGCCCGACCACTGGTGCGCAGCGAGCTCAGGGCTGGGGGGCTCAGCCTCCCTGCATGCCACCTCTCTTGTAGGGCTCTAGCGGTACCTGCCCTGGCAGGTACTCTTCCCCGGGAGTGGTCTGAGGGGTCTGTAGGCATAGCTGATGCCCTGGAGCCCACTGCTCTGCTCTGTCAGAGTCTGTGGTCCAACTTTGCAGTTCACCCATGTGTTTGACAGATAATTCTTCTCTAATTTTCATTTTTATTAGCCCATGATTGTACATAAAAATTATATTCCTTGTGGGAGTTGGTCCATGTACAAAACACATTTCAGCCTTTGTATAGTTCCCTCCTTGGTCTCATCTTCCATCTCTTGACCCCTTGTTCACTTGACAAAGGTCTATATCGCTTTTTCCATTATGTATCTTTTCATTTGCTCTTTATTTATACCGTGAGGATCTTATATAGGAAAAAACATGCCATATTCAAGCTGTGTGATTTATTTCATTTAACACTATGGTTTCTAGGTCATCCATTTTCCTACAGATGATTCAAGTTTATCCTTCTTTATGGCAGAGTAGTACTTCATGATATAAAATGCTACATTTTCTTTGTCTGTTCACAATTGATAGATGTAGAGGCTGGGAAGATTTGGCTCTTTAGTGCTGTGTGCTATAAACATGGATATGCATGAGTCACAGTAACATGGTGTCTCAGACTCTTTCAGGAAGATACCTAGAAAGGAAAGAGCTGAGTCCCACAGAACCCCAAGTTTTACGTTTTCCAGGACTCTGCATACTGATCTCCATAAAGGCTGCACTAGTTTATACTCCCACCAATGGCATAGTGACGGACACTTGGGATTCAGAGAACAATAGGTCTCCGCTGTTGTGGACCAAATAAGAAACTGTCAGAGGGTCAGAGATAGGTTAGTAGGGAGGGAGAACCAGGCAGTGTGCTGGGGCTTCAGGTGAAACTCTTAAGAGTGAATGCCCTAACATATATATCTCTCCCATGGGGGTGTGGGATTGGAAAGTGCATGTGTGCAGTGTGCGCAGGTAGTGGGCACACAGGAGGGCTCTGTACCTCTTGCTCTGAGACTGCTCGTTAAAAACAGTATTACAGAGGCTTTGCTGGAGAGTTCAGTTGTTTAAAGCACTGCTTAGGTAAATGCAGGCCAGTGTATAGGTCCGTGGTTCAATTCCCAGCTCTTTAAGCTGTACCAGACCTGCCTTTAGCAGCCTGAAGTAGCCAAAAAAAAGAAAAAGAAAAAAAAAAAAAAAAGAACTTCTCAAGGGGGTGGGGAGATAGCTCAATAGAATAATGCTTGCTTGGCAAGTGCAAGGGCCTGAGTTCAATCCCCAGTTCTGCCAAAAAAAAAAAAAAAAAAAAAAAAAAAAAAAAAAAAAAGAACGCTAAGGGGGGGGGGGGAAAAAACAAAAAAAAAAAATGTTTTCTGGGAAGGGAAGGGGGCCAGGTTTCAACCCCCATTTGTCCAAAAAAAAAAAAAAAAAAAAAAAAAAAAGCTCAGAGGACTAAAATGCCAGTTTAGGCAGAGCACAGAGGCCTGGGTTCAATCCCCAGCATGCTGTGCTGGCCATGCCCCTGCCCCTGGGGCAGGCTGAGAAGGCTATTGAGACTGAGCATGGTGGCAAGTGCCTATAATCCCAGCACTTGGGAGGCTGAAAACAGAAGAATCACTACAAGTCCAGTCTATGTAGTGAGACCCTTTACTAAATTTTTTTAAAACAAGCAAACAAAAAAACATTTTTAGAAAGGGAGGGAGGGGGAAATATTATTGGCACCTTCACAGAACACTAAAGGTATTTTATTTTCCTAAGCTAAGTCATTTTTGGTAAGCTGGCTCTCCATTTATGTTAAATATGCTCATGACAAAATACAGAAGCTTAGACGTCATTGGAGTCAGCTTTATACGTCTGTAAAAGGCACTACCAGCTGGTATCTTCACACGAGCAACTTGACTTTAAGAAAGCAATGTTCATGTAACACAGGAGTGTGGAAGTAAAAGCAAAGTTCTTCCAAGAGACTTCACTCATGAGGGAGGCTCCACTGCGTCCGACTGAGAGCTGGCGCAGAGGCAATTGTGTATTCAGGGAGTCTTCCTGCATGTATAGGGCCACTGCCATGTCTCAGCCTCTCCTTGGGTCAGGCTTCCTGGGGGCTGGGTGGACATGAGAAGCCACACTGAGGATATGTGGCACCCAAGGAGGCACCAGCACTGGGCAAGCAAAGAGGCCTCTGATACGTCAGTTCACACAGGAAGTAATTGTTCCTTTGTGCCACACGGGAGGTGCCACATGGCCTGAGAAAGACAGGTGACCCTTGATGCCCTGTGGCTCTGCTTGAGGACCAACAATCCCAGCACCAGGGGCCCACGCTGGGACCTTGAAAGGGAGATTAAGGGTAGATGACTGTGCTGGGCAGGGCCTTCTGCCAGGCTTGTGCCCCGAGCCACCTTACAGATAGCCGCAGGTGACCCTTGGGACACTCAGTTTCTGCCTTTTAGTCGGGATCTATGAAGCTCATTAACATCGTGCCAGGTCTATATTTAGAGCTTGGGGGTATCTGAGTTTAGCTGTTCATCTCCATTCTTAAATTTCTAACAGTTTTTTCAACCACTCCCCCAAAAAGCAGCCAAAATTCAGTTTTTTTTTTCCATTTATTTTTATTTTATTAAAATACGAATGTCAATCAGACAGTTTCAGTTTTATGAACCTAAATACTTCTTCAGTGTGAGATCTATGTGAACCTACCTGTGTGTGTATACAAGAGCAAATACTAATACATCAGCCTATGTGTATTTTGGAATAATCATAACTTGAAGGACAATAAAATCCGAAATTCCCTCTTAGTTTCTAATTACATCTTTGGCTTTCTTCTTTTCTAAGACATTTATAAGGGGTAGAATATTCTTGGAAGTTCTCCATTACTCACCTGGACTAAAGTTATGGATTATATCAAATTGCACTTATTTTTCTGTATAAACTAGAAAATGAAGGCAACCAGGTTATCTGCTCACAGTCTTCTTTGCTTTCCTATGAAGAAGCAGAGGCCAGCTCAGGACACGGTGGAGCTGTTCCAAGAGCGCTTTCCTGGTTGTCCCACAGCCCAGGTTTCCTGCTGCTATGCAATCTAGATCATCCTGCCGAGCAGGAGGCCCCTCAAGGTCCCTGAGTCACTGCAGCTAATCAGGAGCAGCTTGCTGTGGGTCATCTGTCTATTTATCCCATTCTCATTTTTTTCAAAATCAGTAACGCCAGTTCTAACACAGGAAGGGTGATTTTTGCTAAATTCCCAGTTGCACATTCAGGCACAAGCACTGACCGACAAGGAGCGCCTAGCAGCCAAGGCACAGCAGGTCCCAGCCCTTCCTAAAGGAGCAGGACCCCAGCACGCTTACCCAGGGCACTCCTGGTCCGATATGGCGCAGGGAAGGGCAGTGCTTGATGGTCACTCCTCAGAGGGGCTTGTGAGCTAACATCAGGGACATGTTGCTTTTGTACTTGAGAGACAGTTTACTGAAAAAAACTTTAAATCACCCAATAGTCACTTTCATCCATCTACATTCCCTTCTGGGCTCTGCCCATCCGATGTAACTTCTCAGTAGGCGAGATGCGGTGAAGTCGCCGCTCTACATTCTGAGAGGCTGCTCCTGAAAAGCAGAGGGCAGAGACCTTTGGGAAGGGAGCCAGGGCTGGAGCCCAGTCGAGCACCCCCCTGACTTGGGGAGCCGGGCCCTCCCTTACCGGGACCTGTGTGCAAGACAGGTATTCAGGGCTATGTTCCTTTTCTCTTGCCTGGGAAACGGGTAGCTTGTTAATCACACCATACATTGTTTGGAAGAAATGGTCCCCTCAGTGGAAAAGAAATTCAAATCGGTTGAGATTTTTATGGGACTGATTCAGCCAAATCAAACACAGGCTTTCCTGGCGCTTCCAAGTTTTTAATGGAAATTCATGCTCTTGTGTGCTGCCTAATTGTAATTCATGCCATGTTCGGATCCATTACAGGGTGGACCAAAGGGAAAATGTTAGACAGGTCCACTCCGCATGTCTTGGGGCCTGATGTGCTCAGCGCCAGGCTGGCTCTGGGCCTCCGAAGGAAGGAGAGAGAAAAGTGTTTGCTGCACCGTGCTGCAGGCTGCACACACTGGTACGAACTGGCCTCCTGCAAGGACTGTGTGTGAGCTGCCAGTGTCAGAATGTGGTCCCAGAGTCCCATGGTCCCCATAACCACAAGCAACCCTCCTATTGTCCTCAGCAGAGGTGCTTTGCAAACCTGTAAAGACAGAGCTACAAACCAAGATGACTTTTAAAGAAAACTCTCTTCTCTCCTTCCTCCTCCCCTTCCTCCTGTCTTTCCTTCCTTTCTTCACTCCCTCCCTCCCTCTAACCTTTTTTCCCTCTCTCTTCTCTTTTTTCTTCCTTTTTTTTGGAAACAGGTCTAACTGGTGTCAAGGGAGAGAAAGGAAATCCAGGCATTGGAACTCAAGGTCCAAGAGGCCCCCCTGGACCAGCAGGTAAATCTTTGTACCTAATGAAAAACTACAGGCTAGGAATCCTAAGCAGCTATCAAAGGTGAGGAAAATGGCCCTAAGACGTCTTTGTACCTAGTGGGAGAGAATGCACTTTACCAGGAGGGGTATGAGTAAGGGCCCTCCCTGGGGCATGTGCCCTAAAGACTGTGACACGTTCTGTGTTCCTTCTGGTTGATGGAGCTGGGCAGCCTGGGGCTGTGCAGGAGAAAGAAACCCACAGGCTTGGAGGAACTTTGGGGAGGCTGCTCAGAGCCATGAAGTTCTGCTGTGCAGCTCTCTTCCTCCTCTGTCAGGGGCCAAGTAGTCTCCAAGAGAAAGAGAAACAAGGTGCTGAGGTCCCTTACTAACATGGTGGCCTGTGACTCACATTGCAGTTCACTGGGCCCAGGCAAGCACTGAAATCTAGAGAACAGGGACTTGGAGAGGCACCAGCAGTGCCTTCCCAAGTGCCTCTGTGGAAGTTTTATGCACAGCAGCTGCTTCGAGAACAGTTCCTGGATGGTCCGGCTTGAGTCACATTACGCTTTGCACCCTACTGCGTGTTTACAGCCCTGCTCCTAGCCAGTGAATCAAATGTTTTGTGGATTTGTCTTTCCAAGCTAATAGTGATTTTAGAATATAATTGTAAGAGATATTTCTTGGGCAATAGGACCGCTTTGATTTTAAAGACTTCTGTTATTGCATGTTATGAAGAGTTGACCTTAAATTATGTGCTACGCAGAATGAGTAGTTCGTGGGTGTGGGTCAAAGGGAACTGAACGTATCTAGAGCCACTATCCTACTGAAATAGGTGACACTTGTCCCCACTTCTCATTTCAGTTCTAATTCAATAAGTTTATCTCTACTTAATCAGTGTTTTTTTAAACACTGTTGGAACCCAGGACTAAAAATAACAAGCATGCAAAACCAAAGCCTCAGCCTACACACTGCTTAAATTGAAAAATACTTTAATGGCTCTCCATTCCCATTCAGCCTAAGACTTCAGTTGATGTAAGATAGACTGAAGAAACTTCAGTGTGTTGGATCCAATTTCTGTCTTCGTGTTTCTGTTCTCTAGGATAATGTTTTTCAGTCTCAGACAACTTTATTTTAATTATCTGGAGCCATGAGCCAATGCTAATCTGCATGAATGTTCCAACCAGATTGGGAGGTTGAGACGAGTGTGTCCATGTGTGCACGTGCCTGCGAGTGCATGCATGCCCGTGTTGAATTCACAAAGAACTGCACTGGAAAATGAAAGCAGTAGGGAGGAAACAAGGACAAATGAAAACAAACAAACAACTTTGCTTCCCAGTTTCCCAAGCTGATTACAAGGTTAGCCTCCAGGACAGTGTGTAGTGACAGCAGTGCCCTAAACTGGGGATCTAGTTTAGGAAAAAAGAGCGCAGTGCAGAGACAGGAGACGATTGTGCTCACTTTTAGGTGTCAGATTGCTTCTTGGAAGAATCAGTTAACTTCACAGTGGTCTCTAAAAACTCACCTTCTTCATCTGCCCCTGTCTTCTAGGGCCTTCAGGGGAGAGTCGGCCTGGCAGCCCGGGGCCCCCTGGCTCCCCTGGACCAAGGGGTCCCCCGGGCCACCTGGGGATACCAGGTCCACAAGGGCCTTCTGGCCAGCCTGGCTATTGCGACCCATCATCATGTTCTGCCTATGGTGTGGGAGGTAAGTGCCCCCCTTGCATGGGCGGCAGTATGGAGGAGACACTTTGAAGGGTAGAAGAGTCTCAGGGGATGTAGGGCTTGAGCTGTTCATCATCCACAGGCATGACACGACGTCATCCGCAGGCATCAGCTATTAGGTGCAGTCACCCTAGAGGCTGCTTTTTTAAACCTTTGCAAGGACATTCAGGATACCAGCCCACTAAACCTTCTTTGCTTACAAAAACTTGGCCTCTGACCTCAGCTCTGGCCACGTAGAGGATAGGATGTGGCCCAACATTTTGGGGGGCCCTTTTCATGTTACTACTGGGCTTGGCCAAGACACCCTGGAAAATTCACCCTTTAGGGAAGAAGCCTCAAAGCTTAGAATGTCCTCATAATTAAGTAGGTTCCCAAGATTCTCTGGGGTGACATCTTGCATGCCAAGTGACCAAGGGTAAGCATAGAGGAAACCGAAATTGTCCTGCCTGTGCCCCGTCACTCTCTGCTGGCCCGAGACCCTGAAGGACAAAGCTTCCTGGAAACGCCTGCTCTCTGCGTGCTCCATGAAGGGACCCTTTCTGCTGCAGTTATTGGGAGATGGGTCAGAGGCAGCCATGGGGCAGAGGACCTCTTAGTCAGTGGAATTAGTGCGTTGCCTCAGGAGGAAGTTAACCTTAGTTGCCAGAAGAGTCGGCAGATGCCTTGCTGATTGTGTTTTTCTCTGTTCGTCTTTTCCCTCCCTGTTCTCTCACATCCCGTTCCCCATCCCTTGTTAAGATCTGATCCCTTACAACGATTACCAGCACTGATGTGGATGTCCTCCACTGTGGTCACCGTGGCATGGGCATTTGGCTATGGATATGAAGTGTCCTGTCGATCACCATGGCTAAGCCCCGCCCCTGACAACGGGCACTCTTCTTTCCTGCCTCAGCTGCCTCCCTGCCTTTCCACTTCAGAGCTTTTGCTCTTCCTGCTCCAGACGTGATGGGGTGATAACACTGGGACACAGCCAGATCAGGCAGTCAGTGCTAGCAAGAGTGACTGTGCCAGCTTGGCCAGGCGGAGGTGTATGGTGGTACACAGCAGTCTGCCCCAGCCCCTGCGAGGGGCATCTATAATAACACAGCTGCATGATGTCCTCTCCTCCATGCTGGCCTCACATGGACGTGAGCGTCTCTGTCCCTGGCCCCTCCACTCTTCTTCCCTTACCTGGCCACTTTTTTCCCTACTGTCCCCCCAAGGATGGACTCCTAACATGAGATTGATTTTTAAATTTTATTTTTTCTTTTTGTAATTCTCCTGCATCTTCAGGGTTTCTTTTGTAAATAAACCACACACACTATTTAAGTGCTTGGCTGTGATTCTAGTTTTCCAACCACTTCTCTAACAGCATTCTTTCCTTCTCCTGCTCACTCTGAGGCCTGGGAATGGTGGTGGCAGTGTGGGCGTGGTGGGCCTGGCCGCTGCTCTTTCTGAGCACGAAGGATCGCTCTGTAGTTGATGGACCAAGCCATGTCTCGGAGGACCCACATGAGGGGAGGCTCTCAATTTGTGGTCTCTGGGTCCTATCAAGTCCCCACCCCACTTTTCCTCTTTAGCCCCACATCCAGATCAGCCTGAATTCACCCCTGTCCAAGATGAGCAGGAAGCCTTGGAACTGTGGGGCTCCGGGATCTGACAGCCTCTGAGGACATTTGAAGACCAATGGCAAGACCTCTTAAGGACTTAACCCAAGAAAGTGTCATCACAGGGTTCGCATGCTGGGGAGCTCATGTCTGTAGCCCAAACCTCCCCCTCGAAGAGTGCTCGCATTACTGGTGTTATTAACAAAAGTACTATTTTAAACATCCCTTTAATCAATGCCACCATCAAGATGAGTTGCCTTTGCTGTTTCCTTCAGAGAAGAGTGTCCAAATAAGAATTGGGAAAATAAATCAAACCCTGGAATCTTGTGTGGTTGGTGATCCCACATTCTAAAATGAACAAGATCAGACTGGCAGTGCTGGAGGGAAATGGGCCCCAGCAGAAGGAGAGTGGATCAAAGGGTGCTACAGATGAGACCACTGGTCCAGCCTCATGGGAATGCCTTGCTGATGAGAAAGGGGATCAGGACCAGTGACACTACCTCTGCTTGCCTGCTCTGTCCAACTCTGAGATCACGTCGTGACTGCTTTCACAGGTATCCAAAAAATAAGCTCTAGAATGTAATTGTTCTGGATTTGTAATTTTAAAAATGGACTTAGCTTCTCAGGGGTTTTGAACTCATGTGAAGTAACAGCTCTCCACCAGCTCTGATTTGCCCAGCAGTATGTCCCAGGGCTTGCCGCTCCTTGTCCACAAGGATTACTTAGTATGTGCAGAGACGTTTTTGAGAACAGGTTTCTATTTTCTTTTGTAAGCAAATAAAAATTTAAAACAAAGCATGTGGATTGTTTTTACTGCATTTCTATGGTTTAGTTGAGTGCCAGAATAACAACAGTTGCCATTCTTTAGGTAACCATTCAAAGTTTCATTCATTCATTCATTCATTCATTCATTCATTCATTCATTCTGACTGCAGTAAGAAGCATGATGAAAGAAGAAATCCACCTAAAACACATAGAGCAATAGAGTTCTATTATTCACTTATCATCTACCACGTGGCAGATGCAATACAAGGTAAGAACACTACTAAATAACATGTACCAATGGTTCCTCAAGGAGCTCATTTGTCTTCTAGTATTGGCTTGAAAACCTCACAAAGGCGAGGAACAAACAAAATTGAATCTAATAGATTAGGTTTTAAATCAGACTGTCTTTTTCTTGCAAAAAAAAAAGTATGTGGGAAAGAATTGAGTTAATGAAAACAGAGAGAGAATCACAACAAGTCTGTGTGTGCCTCGCCTCTGTAGCATCTTCATGGGAACAAATAATTTTACATTGTTCAGATGGGGTCTTATTAGCTTGTACACACTGGTATAGATGACGACACACCCCCAACTTCAAGGAGGAGATGGTGATGGATAATTTGGCTTGTGGTTTCTGGTCATTCAGTCCATAGTGACCAGGTCCTGTGGGAGAAATGACATCACAGAAGTTGGCAGTGGAGCAAAGGTGCTTAGTTCATGGTGGCTGAGAGGTGAGAACTGACATTGACCCCATGTTCATCCTTCCATGACTCCCCAAGCACCCCCAAAATGGTGATCCACTGATGCCCTGGGCAGATCCCACAGACAGTCAAGTGGACACACTGCCCCAACTGCCACACTCTATTCCTTGCCAACTTATTATCTACACACATCCTTTAAGCATACTTAATTTCCAGATAAAATAATAGCAAGTTTATAATTCTACCTGACATAATACAACATTGTGTGTAAAACTGGAAACACAGTAATCCCTTCCACAAGTCTCAACAGCCCACATTTTCAAAAGTCCAACTTGAAGTCTTTTCTAAAACTCAGAGTCTTAGCTGTGAACCTCTGTAAAAAATAAAATCAAGTTATATAATCCCAAGATACAACGGCACAGGGTAAACATTCCTATTCCCATGAAAGGGAGGAATGAGGGATAGAGCAGACTCAGATCATAGCAAGACCAAAACCCACAGGGAAAACAAGTCCTGTAGTTCCATATCCAGTACCCAGAACACGTGTTAGTGAAATGTGAGTTCCAGGGGGCTTGGCTGGCCCCACCCCACGCCCTACTGGTTGCAGCCCACAGGGCCTCTCTCTTGGGCTGGATGAACTGCTGCCTTAGCTTTCCTTGTAAAGGAATGCCCCTGTTTCTGGCATCCCTGACTCCCTGGGTCTTCTCTGAGTCTTCAGTTTCACTTAGACAGCTTCACACTCTTCTCAGAGGTTCCCTGCCTGGCCTCCCAGTCTTCCTTTAGAATCCTGTGTGGAAGCTTCTCTGTCCCCATAACCCTTATATTCTGTATGACAGTAAAACCAGCATCATGTGGAAGACACCAAAGCAGTGGTCCAGCCTGCTTGGATCACGGCTACCATGATGTTTGAGCATCTAGATGACTGAGTGTGTTGAAAAGAATCCCAGGGAATCAGTCTCCAGGTGGCATGTCTTGAGTAGGGGAGCTGGAGACTCTTGTCAAATGAAAGTTTCACATTTTGCCCCTTTGATCCTCTGGTGGGCGGAGGCTTGCTGATTCCAGAGATGTCCTGAGGCCTCTTTTTGTCACTGTATCATAGTCCATTTCTTTTTTAATGCACTAATGCTTTCCTCAACCTCACTTCCTTTGGTTCCACCTTTACACTGCTTTTTTGGCCAAAGTCTAATTTCTCCATTTTTTCCTGGTCTTTATGCCCCCAGCTCACACTGTAAATCTAACTAAAAGCAGTCAGCAGTACTCATGAAACAGCCTGAAGTTTGGACTGCCTTGAAATTCCTCCATCAGATTAATTAGTCCACTGCTCTTAATCTTAGTATCCACTAAGTCTCAAAACATGGGCAAATTATAGACAATTTTCTGCCAGAGAATAACACACATGGCTTCTAGTCCAAGTACCCATAGAACTGTTGTTCCCAGCCCAAACATCTTCAGCCTGGCATTTTCTGTCTACATTCCTGTTAACCTTCTGATCACCCATCAGACTCTGCTTATCGCATTCTATCCCTTTCAGCTCCATCTCCAAAATTTTCCAAATTTCTCTTTCAAATCAATTCTAAAGTCTTCTAAACCACATGGTCAGTAATAGACACAACAACAATTTCACTTCTGATATTAATTTTATTAGTCATCTTTTCTGTCTCTGTGCCATAATACTCCACACCCACAATTTAAAGAAGTAGAGGAAGAAGGAGGAGGAGTAGGAGGAGGGAGCAGGAGGAAGAGGAGAAGGAGGAAGAAGAGAAGAGGAGGAGGAAGAAGAAGGAGGAGGAAGAAGAAAAGAAAAGGCAAGAAGAAGAAGAGCAAGGAGGAAGAGGAGGAAGAAGGGAGAGGAGGAAGAAGAAGTTCTGTAACTAAACTAGGCTGGTAGTTTCAGAGTATTCAGCCCATAGTCTCTTGTCTCCCAGGTAGAAGCACCACAGTGGAAGCGCATGATGAAGCAAAGCTGCTTAGCTCATGGAGCTGGAAGTAAAGTGGGGCAGTGCCAGAAAGGAGCAGCCAGGAAGCAGATATCTCCTCCAATGCCACACCTCATGACCCACTCAGACATACCCAGAAGTGCAATCCACTCATCCCCTGGGCTTGTCTCAAAGCCAATCCAGCTGATATTCCCTATCTCAGAATGCTTCTTAACTTTAGAACTGATTTTTAGAAGTTTGGGAAGATGTGGAGATACAGCTGAGAAACACAGAGCACTATAAGCAGAGTCCGAGGGGTGATCAGAAGGTTGATAGGAATGTAGACAGAAAAGGCCACGCTGAAGCTGTTTACCTGGCTTCTTTCAGGATCAAGAAAAGGCTGATTAGGATAGTTGCCTGGTTACCGAGTGACCTGGCCCTCTGTGCTCCAGAAGGTCTCTTGTCTTCTGTGAGCTACAACACACTATGTGATGACTTCTTCATCCAAAGGGTGCAGCCAGTGTGGCCTTTTTGGTACCTTTGGTGATCAAGCAATCAGCCTTTTGGAGTCTTTGAAGGGGAGGAAGATGAAGAGCAGAGAGCCCGCCATCTTCCCTTGCAGCTGGCTGCATGAAGACACCCACAGAATCGGGACAGCCAGGAGGAGGCTGACCCAGAACCCTGAGAGCACCAGGGTGCAGTTAGCACTCTGCAGCCTTCTGCCTCAGATTTCAGTCTGTGGCAACCAGTGAGTGAGGACAGAGAAGGACATTCTATAGGCTTTACTGTTAGTCCTTGGAAACAAGGAGTCCAAACCATGTCACACAGAAACCTCTCAACCTTTGCCAGAGATGCTAAAATATAAATCACTAGAGGTTCTAAGCTACTCACATTATTGAGTTGTGCAAATACATGTGGCTTTGATTATGCTTGTTGATCAATTTGTTGATTTAAGTACAGGAAGGTTTCATTAGATGGAAGTGTGTCATAGCTTGGACCCAACATATTAGATTTTTACTGAGTGAGACACTCAAAATAAAAGGTGTAGCGCATATTCTGGATTTGTGTTTACAGCACACTGCCTGGAATACAAGCTGATGGTGAAGTGCATTTTTATTGCCTTACTTATCTTGGCAGAAGTATACATTTATCTTAATTTATAGTTTGTACTGTTTTCTGAAAGCCATAAAGTATCATTTCATTTACAAAAGATATTACTCTTCAGAATAATCATCACTTTTGATGGAAACTCTTCTTTGGGGACTAGTCATTTTAGAGTCATTCTGTATTACAAAACACTGCAATTTACTTGTAAACAACCAACCCTCTTTCATTTCTATTTTTTAATCACCCTAGACTTTCCATATCTCATATTGCTGTGTACCAGGGTCCACTTTAGTTCAGAGGATAAAATCACCAACAAGAAAGATTAGCCTGACCTGGTGGCACATATCTGTAAAGCCAGCACTCAGGAGGCTGAGGCACGAGGATCACTCTGAATTCAAGCCAGCCTGGGCTATGTAGGCCAGTCTAAGGTAAGCACATGACACAGTTTCACAGAACTGCAGAACTACTACTTCCCATGAGCTAGAAAGCAGAGGAGAGCCTGAAATATGGGTGAGAAGCCAGAAAAGCAACGATGCCTGTGTTGGCTTACTTAAGCTTTGCGAAACCCCAGGAGCTAGTCCACTGTTCTCTTTAATTCCCCAGTAAAGGGACAGAGCATGGAAAATTTAAATTCTTTGCCCCTAAGCACACAGCTATAACTCAATCCAAGCACCGCACTTGGAGGTCTCCAAGTGGGGTGCTTGGAAATTACCTTGTGGCTACTCCTACCTTCATGTGGATAATTCTTCAATTTTAATGGCAAAAAGGAGTGGAAGTGGGGCTTATGGGTGTGCAGATTTGACCTTGAAGAAATCTCAAAGATACTGTTTCGTGGGTCAGGGTGGGGAGCAGATTGTCTGCTGCTTCTTCTTCTTTCATTTTAGACCACAGCTTGAGAAACA
Source organism: Ctenomys sociabilis (assembly GCA_004027165.1). NCBI lineage: Eukaryota > Metazoa > Chordata > Mammalia > Rodentia > Ctenomyidae > Ctenomys > Ctenomys sociabilis. The sequence continues at coordinate 394 of PVKA01033872.1, read as the reverse complement.
CCTCTTTGCAACGACTATAAACACTGGGTGAAGAATGGATCTGAGGGGGCAGAGGACACAGCATTCCAGTGGCCTGGGGCATCGGGCCAAGGGAGTCGCTGTGGCCTCCTCATTGGCTGGGTTCTGGGAGAACCCAGGCTCCTGGTGTTAGCCTGGAAGATGGAGATGTGTTCACCCCTGAGGATACATGTTCTGGGCAGAAAGGTTGATGAGTTCAGTTTCGATGATAAACCATGAATGGCTGTTAAACAGGCAAGCCAGCGTGTGGGAGAGAAACAAGGGCTCCAGCTAAGCTCAGAGTCACCGCGTAGGGGTAGCACATAAGGGCCCTGCTGGAGGGGAAGGACCTGCCCATCTGGGAGGGCTTCCCCCCTTTTGGCTTCCTCTTTCATTT